>PITA01014632.1:0-52916 GCA_004023965.1 Spilogale gracilis
GGACTGGACTGGAAGAGATTATGCTGAGTGAAATAAGCCAAGAAGAGAAAGTCAAGTATCACATGGTTTCACTTACTTGCGGTGCATGAGGGGTAACCTGGAGGACAGTGGGAGAAGGAAAGTAAATGGGAACTAGGGTAATCCAGGGAGGGAAATGAAACAACAGAGACTTTGGACACAGAAACAAACTGAGGGACTTAGAGGGAGGGGGGTAGAGGGATGGGAGAGCCTGGTGGTGGGTACTGGGGACACCTAAAGCGTGGAGCACTGGGTGTGGGGAATGGGGAATGAATCTTGGAACACTGGAAAAAAAAAATTAAGTAACAATAAAAAAAAAGAATTGTTGAATCACTATGTCATACACCTGAAACTATTAACATTGTGTATCAACTATACTTCAATAGAAATGATATGTCAAAAATAACAATAAATGTAAATTAAACAAAAAAAAAAAAAAGAAGGACTATGCGGATATAGAGGCAGGGAGAGCCAAGGATCCTATTAAGTTTGAGTCTTGAACTCTTGAAGGTCTCCCGCTGCATATCTTCAAGAAACAGGTACATGAGCAAGAAACAGAAATGGTATTCAATTTGAGGGTGTGTCCACGCCCTCAGGGGCTTGTTAAAACACAGCCTGCTGTGCTGCACCCCCTGAATTCTTGTTCAGGCATTCTGGGCAGGGACCCAAGAATTTGCAAGTCTAACAAGCTCCCAGGTGCTACTGATGCTTCTCCTATGGAGGCCCTTTGAAACCTTTTGAAAACTACTGATGCACTCGTGGGTTTCTCAAAGAAATCTGAGATTTCTTGTGCATCACACTAGCCCGTCTCAGGGTAACAGATACACAGCATGTACTTTGCCTTCCTTTAAATCCTCTGTCTCTTCACATTTGTGTTACCCTATTTTTGCCTCTATTACTTTTACCCCCTCCCTTTTCCTCTTTCTCCCATTCTCTTTTTATTTCTACTCTTTTTTTCTTTAACCTATCCTCCTTAGAAAGATTCTCAGTCAACTAATTAAAATGTATGTCTTGAAGTAAAAATTTCCAGGAATCTAGGAGTTTATTTTAAATGTCCTTTTTAAAAGAAAATAATCACTAGCTACTTAGAGGAGGCATGTACTCTTTTAAAGTGGTGCTTAACTTCTTACTAGATATGTTACCAGATGCAAGCAAAACAAAAGCAAAAATGAACTTGTAGGATTTTATCAGGATAAAAGCTTCTGCATAGCGAAGGAAACCATCAACAGAACTAAAAGGTAGTCTACAGCATGGGAGAAGATATTTGTAAATAACATATCTGATAAAGAGTTAGTATCCAACATCTGTAAAGAATTTATCAAATTCAACACCCCCAAAAAACAAATAATCCAGTTAGGAAATGGGCAGAAGACATGATTAGACACTTTTCCAAAGAAGACATCCAGATAGCTAGCAGACACATGAAAAGATCTTCAACATCACTCATCATCAGGGAAATGCAAATCAGAACCAGGAAGAGATACTACCTCACACCTGTCAGAATGGCTAAAATTAACGACACAAGAAATAACAGGTGTTGGTGAGGATGCAGAGAAAGGAGAAACTGTCTTGCCCTGTTGGTGGGAATGCAAACTGGCATGGCCACTCTGGAGAACAGTATGGAGGTTCCTCAAAAAGTTAAAAATAGAACTACCTTATGACCCAGCAATTGCACTACTAGGTATTTGCCCAAAGGATACAAAAATACAGATTCAAAGGGATCCATGTGCCCCAGTGTTTACAGCAGCATTATCAACAACAGCCAAAGTATGGAGAGAACTCAGGTATCCATCAACTGACAGATGGGGATGTATACAAACACAAGAGAATATTACTCAGCCATCAAGAAAGGAAATCTCATTTGCAATGATGTGGGTGGAGCTAGAGTATATTATTCTAAGTGAAATAAGTCAGAAAAAGACAAATACCATATCTCACGCATAAGTGAAATTTAAGAAAACAAACATGAACATATGGGAAGAGGAAAAGAAAAAAAGGAGAGAGGGAAACAAATAATGAGACTCTTAATGATAGAGAACAGAGGGTTGGTGGAGGGAGTGGGTGAGGGATGGGATAGATGGTGATGGGAATTAAAGAGGGTACTTGTGATGAGCACTGGTGTTATATGTAACTGAGAAGTCACTGAATTCTACTCCAGAAACCAATATTGCACTATATGTTAATTAGAATTTAAACTAAAAAAAAATAATTAAAAAAACAAAGTGCTTCTCTGTATACAGCTAATGTTCAATGATGACTCTAATGAATCATCTATTGCTTTACTAATCAAACTCCAAGAACTTCCAGTTTTCTTGAATGGAGCTAGGATAAACTCTCAAATGGGAAATAAATATAAATAATTTTTTTCTGCAAAATTATAGTTGCTTGTACTATTGTCTCTTGAAAATGATAGTGATAAGGAAAACAAAGGCAAGAGCAATGAAGCTTAAATCTTACAGTTTGCAGCCCACTGACAGATACCTGTGACATTGAGAGTGTGACATTCTTCAACGAACTCATGGCCACCTTACTGCCTTTATGTTTGTTTTATTTTTTTGAGCTTTTATTTATTTATTTGACAGAGAGAGCACAAGCAGGTGGGAGAAGGAGATCAGCAGGGAGAGGGAGAAGCATACTCCCCACTGAGCAGGGAGCCCGTTGCAAGGCTTGATCCCAGGACCCAGGATCATGACCTGAGCCAAAGGCAGATGCTAAACTCACTGAGCCACCTAGGTGGGCCCCATTGTTTATGTTTTATTAAAGACTTAGAAGTAACCTGGGACAGCTGGGCAGTGCAGTTGGTTGGGTGTCCGACTTTCGGTTTTGGCTCAAGTCGTGATCTTATGGTGATGAGATTGAGACCCACGTCTGACTCCATACTCAGTGCGGAGTCTGCTTCACTCTCACTCTCCCTCTGCCCCTCCTGCTCACTCCTGTGCTCTGTCTTTCAACAAAATAAGTAAATAAAACTTCAAAGACTAAAAGTAACCTTAACATAAGCAGCTAGCCCCTCAAGGTCCTGAAAGTGTTGCTTCCAAATTCCTTAGAGTCCTAGGCTATTCCCTAACCCCCATAACTAAGTGTATGATCAGTCACTCCTCACAATCCCAGTGCAGCTCTTTCTGCCCACAGGTCCTGTCCCCTGCTATAATAAAATCACCTTTAAAAAAAAAAAAAAAGATTTCTATTTATTTGACAGAGAGAAACACAGCCAGAGAGGAAACACAAGCAGTGGGAGTGAGAGAGGGAGAAGCAGGCTTCCCGCCAAGCAGGAAGCCCAATGTGGAGCTCTATCCCAGGACTCCGGGATCATGACCTGAGCTGAAGGCAGTCGCTTAACCAACTGAGCCACCCAGGCACCCCATAAAATCACCTTTTTGCGCCATAAAGCATCTCAAGAATTCTTTCTTGACTGTTGAGTTCGATGACCCAGCATCAATAGGAGTAGCATTTTTAGCTCTATAACATTTATATTAATTTTTAATTATATTATATTTAAATATATTAATTTTTAAAAACTTCCTCTGTGAGAGTCCAAGTAAATGTGTTTATCAATCTGTGATGTGTGCAAAGTTTTTCTTGTATCCATCCCAAAGCTCTTCTGTTTAAAAATAAAATAAAATAAAATAAAATAAAATAAAATAAAATAGCCAGTTACTATGTCAGCAAAATGAGTTTATTCAAGAATGGCAGAGTAATTACAGTTCAGCACGTTAGGTAGAAGCTAGAAAGGAGCAGAAGGAACACCCAGAGGCAGAGTCCCAAGTCCTTGAAGGGGAATCGGAAAGACATGAGTTAGAGGCAAGGACAGTGATTAAAAAACAAAACAAACGAACAAAAATAAATACACAAAACAAAACAAAACAAAAAAAACTGACATATTATAAACCCAGGAGCTCAAAATCCTTACTTTGGGGCTTCCAAGATCTTGGTACTGACAGACCAAGAGCCGCAGGGGCCGAGCACACATTCCCCTTTTCCACCTCTGGCCCCAGGCTAACCCCTACATTCATTTTAATGCATTTGTACTGCAGGAATAACCACCTGAGGGAGAAAGGCTGCCATAAAGGTTCTGACAGAAATCTTGCAGGGTCAAAAGTTCCCCAACCCAACTGGTAGGAGGAGTCCTGCAAATGACTGGAAACAGCCTCCATTAGAGACCACCCCACTGTATTCACAACTCCTCCCAGCCCAAAAAGACCCAATAATATCCAGTCCCAAAACAACCTAGGGGGACCTACTCTCTCTCAGACCTAAAGAGTGTCCTTTCACTTTAATAAACTGCTTTGTGCTTACTACTTTCCCTCTGGCTGTCTTTATTCTGAGGGCAGATCCCCATATAAATCTTTTTGCGGGGAATCCAAGGACCTAGACCTCCATTCATACAATGCAGGCTGTCTTTCATGTCTAACAACTACAAGCAAACTATGGTGAACCATAAGCACGTTTAGAAAACAAAGGAAAAAAAAGAGAAAAAAGGGGAGTTGGGACAGGTTTCTCAGAGGTCCAGTGGGGAAAAATGAAAGTGGCTTCTCATTGGCTGCAGGCAAGGGCACAGTTGCTGTTGCTGGGCTGGGAGGAAATCTTCCACCTTTCTGCTGAATTATGCGAACTGTAACTAGCCTGTAACAGCTCCCCTATCAGGGCCTTCCAACTGCATTTTAAGTGAGGTTTCTTTTATTCATTTCACACCGTGAAGGCACATTTCTTTTCATTCTGTTTTCAGTGAAGATGTAGATTAGGAGGTTATCATCCTCTTCAGATATCTTTCAAATATATAAAGACAACACATATTTTTTAGGTATGCTCCACACCCAGCATGGAGCCCCACCCAGGGCTTGAAGTCAGGACCCTGAGATCAAGACCCGGATCGAGTTGGATGTTTAACTGACTGAGCCACCCAAGTGCCTCTAAAGAGAATTTTTCTGATGTATATCTCAAAATTTTCTCATGTTCAAAATATAACAATCTCACAAAGTTCTAGATTGTGATAATTTTTGAAACTTTAAAAAAGAAACTATTAAAGGCCAGAGTTCTTCATGCCAGCATGAGCATTTAACTCATATTTTAAGGACTAAAATTACTAGGCTCTGAAATGTTCTGTCTTCATTAGAGATTGTTGAAGGTGTATTAATGCATTTCCAAACTTTCACTATAACGTAAAGCTTCTCATTTAAATTTCTATATGACCCAGATGTTTAAAAAATGTTCATTATATATCTTACTTATAAATCATCTATTATATTGTTGTTGTAAGTTAATCTTTTTTTTAAGTTTTTATTTAAATTCTAGTTAGTTAACATAGAGTGTAATATTGGTTTCAGGATTAGAATTTAGTGATTCATCACTTACATATAACACCCAGTGCTTGTCACCTGCCTTTTTTTATTTGTTTTTAAAGATTTTGTTTATTTATTTGACAGAGAGAAAGATAGCTAGAGAGAGGGAACACAAGCAGGGGGAGTGAGAAAGGGAGAAGTAGGCTTCCCATGAGCAGGGAGGGCAAGGCGAGGCTCCATCCTGGGACTCCAGGTCCTGACCTAAGCTGAAAGCAGATGCTTAATGACTGAGCGACCCAGGCATCTACAAGGGTCCTTCTTAATACCCCTCACCCATTTAGCTTCTCCCGTACCTATGTGGTATGTCAATCTACTAGGATAACGTACTTCCTACTTACACAACAAAACTTATTCATTTAGGTCTTCATTTCTCCAAATCCTTTTCTGTGACTCAGATCTCATTTACAATCCTCAGACCTCCTGTTTTGTACTTACCCCTCAGATTATCTTTACTCCAGCCAAGGTACTCAGTCATTTTTTTTTCTGAAATAAGTCTTTCTGCATTCCCTCCTAGGCTATGTATCTCTTTTGAAAGGTCAATCAATTTTCTTCTACTAGATTTATGAAATTTTATTTCAATAATAAATTCCAGTCTTCTCTAACTGCATTATTTGTAGGGCAGAATTGTGTCAGGGACTGTGCGTGATCCACCCCTCCCACATGCCAGAAGCAATACCAATATACTTAATAGTTTATATGTAGTATACTTAATAGTTTAAATGTAGTTACTTAAAGTTTCCACGACCACCCGTTCGCCTTTTGCCTGTGTGACCACTCTGCCTTGCACGGCCAGAGGAGAAAACATTCCATTGAGATAAGATGAGACAGAACCAACTGTTTGCCTAAAGCTAGACTGATGTGACTGCCAGTGGACCAAGGTCTGTTTCCGCCCACAATTAGGGATGCTCTGTCCTAAGTTTATGGCACCTAAACGGCGCTGATGTCTTGGGGAATTTATGATTGGAAACCTGAAAGAAGTCTGTGTAAGCTCTTACAAATCTCTCTTATCATACACCCTCCCCTCGAGAAGAGCTGTAACTAAAAAGCTTTAAATAAAGAACCCTGAAGACACAGTCTTCAAGGAGAGGAGGAGACAGCAGGAGCTGCCCACCACTCTTCACGTCTGGTCTGGTCTCCTTATATCGCCGACTCCGTCACCACCTTCAGGGAACCCCGACTGTTACCGTTGCCGGGGCCGGCTCCCAGCAGAATTGGGTTAATATTTGTATTTCTCCCAAGTATTTTCCAAAAATGTGATAATAACAAATGTGGCAGTTAAATAAGATTTATGGAGAAAAGAAGAAAAAGGAGCTACACTAAACTAGAGTTCTAGGATGACAGGAGTTTTATCATGTTCACCATGTTATCACCAATGTCTGACATAGAGTAAATATTTAGCAAACAGTAAAACTTTTTTTTCTTAATCTAGCACAAATACATTTGATCTATACTGTACATTGTTTCTTTATGAATTTCAATCCAACAAATAAGTATTGTATATTTGTTATGTGTTAAATACTGTGCTAGCTGCAGAAAAGGACAAAAACAGTATCTGTGTTCAAGGGGCTTTGAGTTTTCATGGGAGTCCAAACAAAAAAATTGGAAATAACAATCCAATTCTATTAGGGTTATGATAAAAGAGGTACAGTTTTTTATGGGAGAATTTAAAAGAGACAACCTTAGTTCTTAGACTGGGGCCATTGAAGAAAAGGAATAATTTACAAGAAAAGTGAGAGGGATATTATTTCCAGGAAAGAAATAGCAGGTACAAAAGCCTACAGGCAAGAGAAGGTATAAAGTGTGGGTAACAACAAATAGTTTAAAATGGCAGCCTTCAGCACACAAGGAGAGTAATGATTAGAGATAAACCCAGAGAGCAAGGCAACAGCACATCAAAAATTTCAAGAGTCAGTGTAAGAGGGTGTCGACTTTAAGAATATTGAAGGCATATTGAAAGGTTTTCAACTGAGAATGTGTATGACATCATCAGATTTCAACCCTTGACATTCAATCTCTTATGAAGGGCAGAGTATGTTCCTTAAGAACACGGAGGAAGGAGGCAGGATGGTGTACTGACTGAGTCACAGATGGCTTATGTGCATGTGGACTGGGTCATCACCTTTTACTCATGTGACAATTAACTCATCAATAAATTTTGCTCTGTGTGTTCAAACTAAAGTGAAGAGGGGAAGGAATCTCTCTCAGTGAGAGTGGACTGGAGGGAGATAAATCCAAGCCAGCAGAATAAGCGAGACTGCCTTTGGAATGATGATAAACTGATAGCTATAGGAATGAGAAATTAAAATATGAGAATTTATGATTAATTGGAAGTTGGAGTGAGGAAAAGCAAGAGTCAACGCTTATTTTAAGATTTAGGCTTGGTAAATGGTTACTTCTTAGAGTATATTTTATCTTTACAAACTAAAATGTAAGATCCTGGAGGTCAGAGATCTTTTTCCTTCCCACTGATTGTATCCAGTACACAACTCTCCTAAAAGAGGTTCTGGTGAATATCTAAGAACTGACCATCTCGGGCTTAAGAGTGGAGCTGCATTTGAAATTCTGCGTGTGTCACTTTCTTCCTGCAGAATTTGTTCAGTTCAATGACATGATCCTGAAGCAAAACTTTAAAGATGAATACGAACAGAAAATAGGCTGACAGAGAACAGAATCCAGCGTGTCAGAAATGAATAGCACAAGCTTCTTTTGCCTATGATTGGAACTGAAGGGATGCAGAATGAGGTTTTGGTTACTTTATTAATGTCTACGGCTATACCACCCTGAACGTGCCTGATCTCATCTGGTTACTTTATTAATGATGAGGTAGAATCTATTGTGATGTCCTCAAAAATGACTACACATATGCAAATTTTGGGTTCCACATAATCATCTTATCTTTTATGTGCAAACATGAACTTTGATACAACAGTGAATAAGTAGCAAGTGACTCACCAATGCAAGCAATATTTGTTTGAAAAAATACCAGCATCCATGAGAAATGTGAATGATTTTATCACTGTAATATTATTAGATTATAGCTTTGAGTTGATGTTTGGTGAGACGGTGTTAAGAGCAAAATAGCAAGTGCCACAGGGAAGGTGGTACGAAAGAAACTATGCTAAATAACTCCTTTATCAACCTACAAGATGAAGTTCTCTCTATCCTGCATGTGGATGATATTCGCTAAAGCCCATGATGCCCTAAATGCTTGTGACCAGCCCACCCTTGTAATATGCCCACATCCTTCCATTTCTATAAAATGAGATGTTGGCTTACTGAGTCAGTTATTTCCCAGACCTGTTGATGTTGATCTTATTAATGATTTGGTGTAGTTGAAATTTTTTATTTGTTTACATTACAGATTATCGTGGTTATTAACATTTTGCATAGACTCAGACTTTGTAGACCAATTTTGAAAAACAGCTTAAGATTCATAAAAACAAAGTATATAATCTCTGTGGTCAGGATCAACACACACCAAATTTTAATTCCTGATTCTTTTCATCATAAAATTGCTGAAACTAGGTTCACAGGCTTCTCAGCTAGGGACACATTTCCTAGCCTCCCGGCAACCAGTCGTCCCGTGAGGCGGTCCAGCTCCGGGTGAACCAGGAATCCCTGAAGGAAGGATGCTGTCAGTGAATGAGGAATGAGAGAGCCCCAAAGATTCTTTCCAATCACCTGCCAGGTATCTCTGTCTTGCCAGCTTTCAGTGTCTTTATTTATAGGCAACAAGTTATAAATTAAAAGGAAAAAATCTTTTACAGTAGATGATTTTAGAGAATACAATGCATTGATCAGGGAAAAATATTTTTGCAGGTGTATATGTCTACAATTTATGTCAAATCCTTCAACCAAAACGGCGACAGGTTTGATCAGTAAGGTTTTTTATAATTTCTTACATCTTGTTTCCAGGCAATAAAGGATAGATTAATCATGTGGTGTTCTTTATGCAGGTCTTACAGAAAAGAGGAAATAACAAAGTAATTAAAAGGCTTAGGTGAGCTAGTTACATACAAAGTAATAAGCTAAGTTATTAACAAACCAGCCAGGAGTCAGTCTGTCTATCATATTAATCATCCTAAAGAAAAATGTAAATTATTTGCAAAAGTAGAAGCACTTGTACAAGCCTCTTCTTAGTTGCCTGGGTGGGGAAGCATCATGGAGGACTTTATTTATAGATCTTCTGTATGTAGGGCAATGTTCTTACTAATAGCTTATTATTTTTATATTTAACCATTCATTTGACCATTCAAAAGTCTCGACAATCTCCCCATAGATCTGCAGGAGATTTAAAGGCAAAGTGCAAAAAGTACACTCTCTTGAATATATCTAAAGACTGCAAGGCGTTTCAGTTTGGCTTAGAACACCTAGAGGCCCTGCCAAGAATATTGTGGTTTACTTTTAGGATAAAGACCAGTCTGTAGAAAGAGGAGATGCCAGTTTTGCACCATCGGCAGGAGCAAGGCTCAGACCACCCTTTCCTCGCTGTGACCACATCAGGCCTAGTGGGGTTATTTTCTGGCAGCAGGAGCTGTGCTTCTACTACTACCCTCTCACTGAGACTTAAGGAAGTCAGTGGGTTTTCCCATGAGGCAGGAGCTGTGCTCAGACTGCCATCTTCCCCACAGTGACTCCGTCAGCTTGTGAGACCGGGCGACTCCTGACATAGTTCTGGCTATAGGACTCCATTCTGTTTAAGGATATAGAGCAAAATTCATATATATACAATTTCCAGGTCAGTTCCAATTTAACAGTCAAATTTTTTGTCCTGTGACTGCTGCTCTCCTTCCTTTAGGCTTCAAGGATTTGAGCAGTGGCACAGTTTTGATGACAAAGGTGAGGGCAATGTATGAACAAGAATGAGGTGGAGGAAGCTCCCTCTCCAAAAGATTTCATGAGGCAAAGCTGCCCTGCTGGTTAGACTGTTTTCTGCATGAGAAATAAAATTCTACTGTATTCAAGCCATTGTATTTTGGAATTTTCTTTGTTACAGCAACCTAGCCTCTACCTTGCCTAAAACAAATTCTTATCCAGCAATCTCTACTAAAAATCTTACAGGAGCACCAGGGGGGCTCAGTCAGTTAGGCATCCAACTCTTGATTTTGGTTCAGGTCCTGATCCTGAGATGGAGCCCCGCATTGGGCTCTGCACTGAATGTGAAACCTGCTTGGGATTCTCTTTCTCCCTCTCCCTCTGCTCCTTCCCCACTGGCTCTCATGCATGCACACATGCATGCTCTCTCTCTTAAAAAAAGAAGAAAGAAGAAAGAAGACCGAAGATGAAAGAAAAAAGAAAGAAAGAAAGAAAGAAAGAAAGAAAGAAAGAAAGAAAGAAAAAGAATCTTATATTGAATAAAAGATAGCACTGCTGTATAACTTTATTTACTGAGTCCAAAAAGGAGACTAGAGAAATTTGGGTAAATTAAAAACAAATGAAGTTTTTTAAATTTTAAAGACGGCCTATTCTTGTAAACAGATGAAATTGCCATGAATTCAACACTTTGAATTCTCACGAAAATTTGAAAGAAAAGACTTTACCACATTCCAGATATTGACATAAGTTATTTCTCTTTATCTGCAATTATTCTATGAAATTTCCTAATTATACCAATAAGGTACACAGACAAATGGGCATATCCTGAAGAAAGCTATCAGGAACTATGCCATATGAGAAAATGAGGGGAAAAAATGGGAATACTTAGCCTAAACAAAAAATAATTTATGCAAAACATGATAGATTTATTTAAGTATCTCAAAACTACTTAGTATATCTGAATTACTTATTCTGAATTAATCAGGGACAGATTTAGAGTCAGTGATTGGAAGCTAAAACAAAACAAAGTCTCCACAAATTTCACCTCTACAGAAAGATGATTTGTTTCAAATGGTATGGACCTTTATTAGAACAAAGAGCTAATTATCATTAGTAGTACCCAAAAGGAAGAAAAATTACCATCTGATCGAAAGTATTCCAATAGAAGGATGGTATCTAAGGTCCTTTCAATTCTGAAATTTTATGATTTTTTTGCTGATATGACAGGCAGTTTTTCATCAGCAACAGTTACTACAGCTTTTCCTGATTTGAAAAACTTGGGTAGAAATTTTTCTTTATGCACTTGTTTCAGCTTCTTTTGTATAGTAAGAACATGAACTCTGGATAAGGTTGTGTATTTCCAAACCCTAGATCCAATGTTTGGACAAGTTACTTATGCTGTGTAAGACTTGATTTTCCCATTTCCAAACTGAGGTTAATAATAATGTCTAGCGCTTAGGTTCTTATGGTTTTTTTGTTTTTGTTTTTGTTTTTAAAGATTTTATTTATTTGACAGAGAGAAACACAGCCAGAGGGGGAACACAAGCAGGGGGAGTGAGAGAGGGAGAAGCAGGCTTCCTGCCGAGCAGAGAGCCCGATGTGGGGCTTGATCCCAGGTCTCCGGGATCATGACCTGAGCGGAAGGCAGTCGTTTAACCAACTGAGCCACCCAGGTGCCCCTCTTATGTTTGTTAAATAAGAAAATTCAACTGTTAGTGTAAGTCTATTAAAAAAAATCAAGAATGTTAAGTGTTATTATACCCTCATTGATTAAATATTTCTGTGTGATTTATTTTACTTTCAAAAATTGTGCAAGTAGTCTATTTGCAAAGCAGCTACCCATCTTTTTTTAAAGATTTTATTCATTCATTGAAGAGAGAGAAAGAGAGCATGAGAGAGAGCACAAGCAGAGGAAGGCCACAAGCAGAGGGAGGAGCAGAGGAAGGGACAGAGGCAGAGGGAGAAGCAGACTCCCTGCTGAGCAGGGACCCTGATGCAGGGCTCAATTCCAGGACCCTGGAATCATGACCTGAGCCAAAGGCAGAAGCTTAATGGACTAAGCCACCCAGGTGCCCTACAGCTACCCATTTCTTTAAAAAGACTTTATTTTTTTAAAGTAGTTTTAGGTTTGCCACAAAATTGAGAGGAAAGTACAGAGATTACCCAGATAGCCCCTGTCCCACATGTGCATAGCCTTCTTCATTGTCAATATCCCCCACCAGAGTGATACATTTGTGACCATTGATCATACACTGACACATCATCACACAAAGTCCCTACTTTACATTACTATTCCTTGGGTTTTTTAATGTTATGTTAGTCACCATACAGTACTTCATTAGTTTTTGACGCAGTTTTCTGTGATTCATTGTTTGCGTATAACATGCAGTGCTCCATGCAATACACACCCTCCTTAATACCCACTACTGGGCTCACTCATCCCTCACCCCTCTCGACTCTGAAACCTCAGTTTGTTTCTCAGAATCCATAGGAGAAGGAAGGGAAAAATGAAGGGGGTGGGGAATTGGAGGAGAGGAATTGGAGGGGGAGACAAACCTCCTCCAAAATGTGTAATGATATTCATCATTATAATATCATATAGAGTATTTCCACTGCCCTACAAACTGTCTGTGCTTCTCTTAATCATTTCTTTCTTCCTCTAATTCCTGTCCATCACTAACCTTTTTACCGTCTTCACAGTTTTGTGTTTTCCAGAACATCATATAGTGGGAATCATACAGTAAGTGGCCTTTCAGATTGGGCATATCTTACTTGGTAATATGCATTTAATTTTCTTCTATGTATTTTCATGGCTTGATAGCTCATTTCTTTGTAGTGCTGAATAATATTCCATGAACTGGTTATTCCACTCTTCATTTATCTATTCACCTACTGAAGGGCATCTCTATTGCCTCAAGCTTTAACAATTATGAATAAAGCAGCTATAAACAACTGTGTGTGGGCTTTTGTGAGGATGTAAGATTATAACTTCTGAGAGCCATCTTATTTCCTCTTTACTCTTTTTCCTATCTCCATTATGATCTCAGAACAAAGCATGAAAGCTTTATGACATTTTTGTCTTTATGAACATTCATTTACTTCTTTTTTTTCTTTTTTTGGTCCCCTCAGACCTGCAAAACCATCAAAATCTCTGTTTAGCTTCTCAGCTTCCATGGGAAAAAAAAAAAAAAAGTGGCTTTTTTCCCCCTGAAATTAACAGAAAATACAAGGTGAAAGCAGTCCCACATGCCAAGTTTCCTTCTCCGTATTTCTTTCTTCTAAATATCTTAGCCATATAATTCTTCACTGCATTATTTGTTCTTCAAAGCTTTCAGGCAGCATTTTTTAAATACAATGTTTTTCTAGGGCGCCTGGGTGGCTCAGTTGGTTAAACCGCTCAACTCAGGTCATGATCCCGGAGTCCCAGAATCAAGTCCTACATCGGGCTCCCAGCTCCACGGGGAGTCTGCTTCTCCCTCTGACCTTCTCCCCTCTCACGTTCTCTCTCTCTCTCTCTCTCAAATAAATAAATAAATAAACAGATAAATTCTATAATATAAATAAATAAATAAATAGATTTTCCCAGGCTCTCTCTCTCTCTTTTTTAAAGATTTTATTTATTTATTTGACACAGAGAGAGAGGGATCACAAGTAGGCAGAGAAAGCAGAGGAAATGGACTCACCACTGAGCAGAGAGCCCAACACGGGCCTCGATCCCAGGACCCTGAGATCATGACCTGAGCTGAAGGCAGATGCTTTAACCCACTGAGCCACCCAGGTGCCCTTCTAGAGTTTCTCTTTGTCCGCATCAGGAGGATGGACCTGAAAAATCTGATCTGCCTTTGCTGGACACTGGAGTTAAGGAAAGCATGCTTTTTATTGCAGAATTCAAGTCTGTATTCTTTTATCTTAATACTAAAGTCCTTGGGAAGTATCCAATCGTATTTTTAGTAGTAGCAGTTTTATACTTTTAAAAAACTTGCAAGACTGAGCAGAGTTCACATCTGTTTAGTGACTTAAAACTTTCAAGGTAGTTTTTTATACTTAGCACTGTTGTGACCCCTCACTGCAGCAAACCTGTAACAGATCGGATATTTCTTTGGCTTTTAGAAGAGGGATTGGCGATACAGAGATACTAAGTGACTTACTCAAGATCACACAGCTTAACAAAATTTAGCAGTTTTGCAGAATATTCTAGCAAAATAGAAGTAAGCAGAATATTCTAACTACACAGAATATTCAGTTTTATAATCCCCATCTGAAGTCTTCAGTGCTTCACACAGCCAACTGGCCCATGAACACACGAAAAGGCCCACTGAAAACTAGAATTGCTAGGAAAAAAAGTGACAAACATTAATCATGTGGGTTTTTAAGTAAAGATTTAATTCTTCTCTACAATTATAAAATCAATTATATCTACCCATAAATATTTTGACCATATTTTATTCAATAAATTTTCCCTTTTCATACTTGTCCTTTACTTGATCAGCTAAGAGCAGAATTACTACTCACAAAAGAATAGTTCAAATGTTTCTTCCAGATTGAAATTATAAAACGTTAATGGCTACTAATTTACTTAAACACTTACTACCTACTTTAGTAATTTATTCTCTAAAATTGGTAGAATTCATAGAACTCCACCACACACAATTCATGGTAGACATTTTATAAAGTACATGTAAGTAAAGGGTATAAAACTAGGATTCACTTTAATTTTGCAATGCATAAAAAGTAGCATTAACATGTTTGCATGCCTTTATTATTAGAAGGTCCTACAAATAAAATGATAATAGTTAATACTTATTGAACACTCAGTGCTATAGCAGCACAGTTCTGAATACTTTAATCATATAATCATATATAATTGTCCCAAATGCACTATGAAAGGTATATGGTAAAGGTATACCTATGAAAGGTATATTAGTATACCCATTTGAAAGATTAGAAAATACAGGCACATACTAGTTTAGTAACTTATGCAAGGTAACAGAGCCAATACATAGCAGAGCTGGGATGTAAGCCCAAGCAGTTTGACTTCAGAGTCTACACTTTCCACAGTTATACTAAGCCACTTAGATATGGGTGTTTAAAAAAACCCGGAAAATATTATATATGTGTTTCATAACCTTAGCCTGTCATGTAACAATATATTATGATCACATTTCCACAGCACTTAAGGACTGTTACTATTACGACTTCTTTAAAAGTTATTCAAAAGTACCTCGGTACCTCTTGCTGCAAGGCTTTGCACATGAGATTCTCTGTCAGGAATGCTATTTTATACCTGATTATAAAATTCAAGTTGTCTGACAAAGAAATGATTGAAGAATCATTTGGGTCCAAAGCTTATTTAATTCAACCCTTGAATTAAATGGTTCTACTTATTTAGAAATATGAAGGTAAAATGTACACAGTGCTTTTGTGTATAGATTTAGCCATATAATCTTATTCATCTAATCTCAAATAATCTGTGAATGCATGCTCTAGAAAAGTTGCAATCCCTCCATCCTCATTCATCTTTTCCATAATAGATAAAATATTCATCTTTTCTTTAATCTTTTTACAACTGCAGCATCAAAAACTAAAAAATAACTTAGTGCAAACATTCTGATTTTGAACTAAAGAGAAAAGTCATATAATGCTAAATGATTTTGTTTAAATATTTTACACTCTTTTAAAATATAGTATTGCATAAGAAACTAAATTATTTTGTGTAATTATTATATGATCTCATGTATCCTTGTGAGAATTCTGTCCTTTTAAAGAAAACATGATTTTAATATTAAAATTAATATAAAATGTATTAAAATGTATTAATGACACTGCAGTATTGTATTACAAAATTAAGTACATTAATTTGAAGTACAATATATCCCTCATAGTCTTATAAAAGATAAAATAGATATGGAAAAATAGCTAAATGTGCCTTCGACAGCGCTAAGCCAAATTTAATGAACTCACTTTGCATGTACTGCTAGATGAATTGATGGTGTCATGAGCTCTTTAGAGCCGCAAAGAATTGTTCAAAGATATTACATAATTATACGTTCAGAGTATAATTCAAGATATGGTATTTTAATGTAGCAGTTGTCTTTTATTAATAACTTCTATATAAATGGTCTAAGTTATTAAAACAAAAACCTTGGTAGCATATATCTTAACTGCATACCAAGGTAATAAAATGGGAGGCCCCTGAATTTCCCTCCTTCTATGCAGTCCTGGGAGGAAGTGTAAAAATATAAAAATGTAGAACTTTCATATGCATTTGGAGTTGTTTTCAGTTTAAAATTGCCTGTTATAACTATGAGACTTTTTTTACATAAACCTCATGATAATCACAAACCAAAAACCTATACTAGATACACAAAAGATGAAGAGTAGGAAATCAGCACAGTACAGGGAAAATCATCAAATCTCAAAGAAAGAGAGCAAGAAAGGAACAAAGGAACATTAAAACAACCAGAAAACAATGAACAAAATGGCAACAGTTAAGTCCATACCTAACACTAGTTACTTTAAATGTAAATGAATTAAATTTGACAATCAAAAGACAGAGTGGTTGAATAGATAAAAAACAAGACCCCATTATAGGCTGCCTACAAGAAACTCACTTCAGCTTTAAGGACACACACAGATTGAAAGTGAAGGGTGGAAAAAGATAATCCCATGCAAATGTAAACCAAAAGAAAGCTGGGTAGCTATACTCATATGAGATAAGACAGACCATAAGCAAAAAATTATAAGACAAAAAGGTTATTATATAAAGATAATGGGGTCAATTCATCAAGGATATATGATTTACAAATATTTATGCACCCAACACTGGAGTATCTAAATATATTAAGCAAATAATAACAGATCTAAAGCAAGAAACACACTGCAATACAATAATAGTGAGGGACTTCAATACCACACTTTCAACAATGACTAGACTACCCAAACAGAAAAAAATCAATAAGCAAATGGACTTAAATTTCACCTTAGACTAGACAGACCTAACAGACATACAGAACATTCCATCAAATAGCAACAGAATACTCATTCTCTTCAAGAGCACATGGAACATTCTCCAGGATAGATCATATATTAGGCAACAAGTCTTAAAAAACTTAAGAAAACTGAAATCATATCAAGCATCTTTTTCAACTACAATGATATGAAGGTAGAAATCAATTACAAAAAAAAATAGAAAAGTCACAAATATGCAGAGTTTAAATAAAATGCTCCTGAAGAATCAATAGGTCAAAGAAGAAATCAAAAGAAAAATCCAAAAACATCTTGAGACAAATTAAATGATAATACAACATACAAAAACTTAAGGGTAGAGCAAAAGCAGTTTTAAGAAGGACGTTTATAGGAATAAATACCCACATTAAGACAAAAGATCTCAAGTAAGCAGTCTATTACTCTGCAAGGACCTGGAAAAAGAACAAAATAAGCCCAGAGTTAGCAAAAGGAGGAAATTAAGAAAAATCAGAATAGAAATAAATGAAATGGAGAATAAATGACAATAGAAAAGATTAAAAGAAAAACCTGAGATTGTTTTTTGAAAAGATAAACAAATTGACAAACTTTAGCTACATTAAGGAAAAAAAGAAGACTCAAAATTTTAATAAAAGAAGAGACATTATAACTGATTACACAACAATACTAAGGATCATGAGAACAATTATATACTAATAATTTGGATATGCTTGAAGAAATGGATAAATTCCTAGAAACATACAACCTACCAGGACTAAAACATAGAGAAATAGAAAATCTAAACAAATTACTAGAAGATTGAATCAGTAATCAAAACCTTTCCAACAAAAAGAAGTCTAGGGCCAGATGGCTTCATTGGTAAATTCTAGCAAATGTTAAAAAAAAAAAAACAATTAACAGTAATCCTTTTCAAACTCTTCTAAAAAATAGAAGGTGAGGGAATACTTCCCAGTTCATTTTAGGAGCTAGCAATACCCTGATACTAAAACCAGACAGGGACACTAGAAGAAAAGAAAATTACTGGCTAATATCTCTGACAAACACAGATGGAGAAACCCTCAAAAAATATTAGCAAACCAAATTCAACACTACATTTAAAAGCATCACACACCATTATCAAGTGGGATTCATTCTGGGAATGAATATGCAACCCCACAATTGTGATACACCACATGAACAAACTGAAGGATAAAAATCATATGATCATCTCAATAGATGCAGAAAAAGCATTAGTGATAAAAATTCTCAACATAGTGGACACAGGGGGCCTTAACATAACAAGGGCCATATATAACAAGCCCACCGCTGAAATCACATGGTAAAAATGGTAAAAAGCTGAAAGTATTTCCTCTAAGATCAGTAAAAAGATGCCCATTTTCCATTTTCATTCAACATAATAAGGAAGTCCTTGCCTGAAAAATTAGGCAAAAAAAGAGGGAAAAGTCATCCAAATTGGAAAGGAGATGCCATGATCTATATAGAAAACTCAGATGCCATCAAAACATTGTTAGAACTAATAAATTCAGAAAAGTTGCATATAAAGTCAACACACAAAAATCAGTTTTATTTCTATCCACTAACAAAGCTGAACAGAACTATCAGAAAGAGAAATTAAAAAAACAATACCATTTACAACTGCATCAAAAAATACTTAGGAATCAACTTAAATAGGTAAGCAGTCTACACTGAAAATTATAAGGCAGTGATAAAATAAACTGAAGAAGAAACAAATAAATGGAAAGTTATCCCATGTCTGTAGATTGGAAAAATTAATATTATTAAAATATCCATACAACTCAAAGCGATATACAGATTCAATGCAATCCCTACCAAAATTAGCATTTTCAAGAGAAATAGAAAAATAAAATCTAAAATTCATATGAAACCAAACAGACCCTGAATAGCCAATGAAACCTTGAAAAAGAACAATCCTGGAGGCACCACACCTTCTGACTTCAAACTATATTACAAAGCCATAGTAATCAAACACTATAGTTTTAGAATAAATACTGAAATCACATAGATCAATGGAACAGAAAAGAGAGCTTAGACTTATTCATGCATATAAAGTCAATTAATTTCCAACAGAGGAGCCAATAATATGCAATAAAGAAAGAAGAGTTTCTTCAGTAAATGGTGTAGAAAAAAACTGGACACTAACATACAAAGAATGAAATGGAACCCCTATCTTTCACCACACACAAAAATAACTCAAAATGGACTTATGGCCTGAAACTCCTAAAAGAAAAGATAGGCAGTAAGCTCCTCCACTTTGGCCTTGGCAATTAATTTTTGGATTTGACACCAAAAGCAAATGTAACCAAAGTGAAATAATAAGTGAGACTACATCACACCAAGAAGCTTCTGCACATCAAAATAAACCATCAATAAAATGAAAAGGTAGCCTATGGAACGGGAGAAAATATTTGCAATGACATATTCAATAGGGTTAATATTAATAATACACAAGGAACTCACACAACTCAATAGCAAAAATTTTTAAAAATGAACAAGAGAGCTGAATAGACATTTTTCTTGAATAGATAAACAAATAGCCAACAGGTGTATGAAAAGGTTTTAGACATCACTAAAACTCAGGGAAATGCAAATCAAAACCAGTGAGATATCACCTCACACCTGTTGAAATGGCTATTCTCAAAAACACTAAAAAGAACAAGTGTTGGTGAGAATGTGGAGAATAGAAAAATCTTGTGCACTGTTGATGGGAACGTAAATCAGTGCAACCACTGTGGAAACAGTACAGAAAGTTCTCAGAAAAAAAAAAAAAAACTAAACTAAAAATGAAATGAAGCAAAATAAATGTGTATAACTCCCAAATTGATATCATTGATATTAACTGTTCCGAATTGCTCCCTGAAACTTACAACTCATATATCCAAATGACCACAGACAGGCCAGTAATCTTAAACTATACATGCTCAAACCAGAATGTCTCACACCTCTTCCTCTTCCTTTTATAGCTTTCTCCATTTCAGCTAAGGGAAGCTCCTTATTTCCAATTATTCAGGTCTGAGGCCTTTGAGTTTCACTTGCTTCTCTTTTTCTCCTGATGGTCAAGCTTTCAACATATTCAATAGGTTCTATCCTTAGAATATTTCCAGAATCCACATGCTCTCATTGCTACAACGCGGCTCCTCTCAAAATACAAGTTCGATCATTCCTTGGTGGTGATCAAGACCACTTCTATGGTTTGATCATCTAAACCCTTAGAAAAAAAAACCCTGTGAGAACCTCTACAATCGCCTATTCTTCCTCATGCTCCTCTATGACTCCCGCTGCTCACCTCTGTGACTCCTTTACTCCCTTCCCTCCTGGCCATTCCAATCCTAGCCCAGTAACATCCCACATGAGGTCCACTCCCACCCAGAGTCTTCACGCTCACCTTTCCCTCTGCCTGAGTGCTCTTTCTATATGTCTACACATCATGCTCCAAATCGTTTACTCTCATGCCTCCTTTGCAGTCAGGACTCTTCTAACCACATAAAATTGCTGTCTTTCCAGTTCCTATT
Source organism: Spilogale gracilis (assembly GCA_004023965.1). NCBI lineage: Eukaryota > Metazoa > Chordata > Mammalia > Carnivora > Mephitidae > Spilogale > Spilogale gracilis. The sequence goes on from PITA01014632.1 coordinate 20,687, forward strand.
TTCCTCTTCTTCTACATTTGTCTTTGTATCATAAACCACTAACAAGTATTTTCAACTTGTTTATTAAGTTTACAAGGATTTCTGACTGTTGTATCCACTGATATATCCCTAACACTGTTTGGCATATTGTAGGTACGCAATAAATATGGTGAATAAAATGCCTCATTAGAAGTCCTGAGAAGAGCTAGGAGACTTGTGTAAACTAAAGGATCATTTCTTGTTGAAAGTAGGAAAGACTTCAAAGAACAAGTTGCACGTCAACCGAGATCAGATGATGAGTTAGGTTTGGGTATGTGGACTCAGGGGTGATACTGCAGGAGGAAGTGACTGTGTACCAATTCAAAACTCTTGGGAAATAATGGAGGCAACAAGATAGTTACTCACTTTGGCTGCAGTGCAGAATACATGAAACGGGCAGTGAGGTAACAGGACATATAAGGTAAGCAAAAGCCTATCTAAGTCTTTGAGGTGAGCAGTGTTGCTCTTCCTTCTCTAGAGCTTCACCATCTTGCATTTAGATATGAAACCTGCACTAAAAATTTAAGTAGAGTAATTGTAATATCTTCCCCTTCCAGAATTCTGCTGAGTCGTCTTTCTGCTCATCAGACTGGCTGAGGGAAAACTGAACCAATACACCTCATTTCTTATTGAGGTGGACCAAATATTTTTTTCATACTTACTCAGGGAATGTGAATTTCATTTCTTGAATTTTCAAACTACATCCTATTCTAAGGAAGTCAGAAGCAGTTATAACATACAGAAATAAAATATTTTACTCCAAAGGATTTACATATAAGTGTTTCACTAGAATTGCTCTTCTATTCTTAGGACCTGAATTTGAGTTTGGGGAAAAGCAATCCTCAACTTATATAATGAGGTTTAAGGGGAAACACTGAAGCAAGAAATTCCTCTCATGGGCAACAATCTCTCCACTTTCCAATCTTCACTTCTTTATTTCTGCTTAGCTCGAAACAGAAAAATTCTAACCTTTATTCTCTAGGACCCCTGGAGACATTCTTTTATAACAAGGTTAGTTTTTCCTTTGTATTCATCTTTCTTGGCTGTTATGAAATCAGGGACATCGCTTTCTGAATTTACCCTCTCTCACCATTTTTTTTTATATCAGTGATAAATAGTGAATCACAGAAACATAAGTAAACAAACAAACAAACAAACCAAAACCAAGCAACCAACCAACAAAAACTACTGGTAACAAGGTCAAATAAAATTTGAATACCAAATAGAAGATGCTTCAAAATAACACTCTGGGCCTATATATCTGATTAGCTGAAGCTTTTTTATTTGAGAATAATCTGTTCATCAGAAAGGAATTCACCTGGCCATGGACATCATCAGATGAATTACCTGATGTACTATCCCCACAACAGCCCTCTGAGATAGGATACATTATAACCCCAATTCACAGATGAAAGAAGTGAGGCAAAGCAAGGTTAAGTTACTTAACTCAAGATCACAAAGTAATTGAAGTGGCAAAGCCAGAATTCAAAAGCCATCTGATCAATACAGAGTACACGCTTTTAACCATTCCACACTTCTGCTTACTTTCTGTAACACACAGTTTCTCCAGTTATTAAAAATTAGAAGTAACATTAGCATTAATTTAAGCACCTATATGTCAGATATTTCACATTATTCCCTCTAAGCTTTACTACAATCATACAAATTGGACATTTTACAGGCTAAGGAAGAAAGGCTCAGGTCAGTTTACTTCTATTCCAGAGACTGGAGTCCTATTTTCCTTAAAAAATATTGGAAGACTAGACCAGTAACATTCAGGAAGCATACTTCTACAAAATCACAAAGTTCATTGTATTTTCTTGGTGAAAACCATGATCAAATTAAGAAAGAGAAAATAAAAACATATTCTATTATCTCCCCCATTTTCCAGGTCCAGCTTAAATGCCAATCCCTTTATTAAGCTTTCCTCAGTTTCTTGATCCCCAAACCTAACAAATCTTATATTTCAATTCAATTAAGGAGAAGTAATTCTAACAGATTGGGGACAGATAATGCAAACTGTTAAGCCACTGTTGCTTACAGTGGGAATCAGACCTGTTACACCCTCATTTGTAAAATGCCTGCCCTGCAAAGTCTGACTCTTATGACACAGATTCTGCCTAAGAGTAGCATTATCATTGTTTTTGCCTTAAACTCTCTTCCAGATTTTAAGCAATTAAGAGCAAAGCCTGTTCTATCCTCATCCATTTTTTATCATCTACATAATTTAATACAGTGTCTGGCATATCGTATTTGCTTGACAGTGGTTGTAATCTTGGTTGTGAAGAATTCAATCACCTTATCTTTGATTATCAATTATTTAATAGTCTTTCAATGCCTAGAATGAATAGCTCCACTCTCTTAACTTGTATAGTTCAATCATTTCTGTACACTTTCAAAGACTTTCCCATGACCTCATGAAAGGGAAAAAAAGTTTCACAGAAGAGGTAATAGATTTGCAAAATATTAAATATGCCATTGTCTGATAAGGGCATGAGCTAAGCCTTTGCTCTTACCTCTACCTTGCTCTAGAATTATCTGTGTAAGACTAATAATCTGTGTAAGCTAATAATAAAAATTAGCTTAGCCTATTCTAGAGACAGTTGTGTGACTGAAGTATACAAAGAAGGTGGAAGACTGGATCAGAACTTTAAAGCCAGAATAAAGAGTGTGGAATTTATTCTAGTGTAACAGGAAGCAAGTATACATTTTAAGCAGCCAGACTTAATGCTTTCAGCATTAAAGATTTCAACCTTAAAAAAGAAAGAAATCCTTTAATTCATGACCACATGGATGAGTCTATAGGACATTATGTTAAATGAAATAAGCCAAACACAGAAAGATGAATACTGTATGATCTCACTTATATGTGGAATCTAACATCCTCAAATTCACAGAAGCAGAGTGTAGAATGATGTTTGCTAGGGACAGCAGAGAGGGGGAAATTAAGAGAAGCATCAAAGATATACATTTTCAATTATGCAAGACAAATAAATTCTGGAGCTCTAATGTTCAGCATAATGACTATAGTTAACAATACTAGTTTACATATTTGAAATTTGCATAATGGGCAGATCTTAAGGGTTCTCACCACAACAAAGAAAGAAAAGAAGAGAAAAGAAAAAGAGAGAAAGAGAGGGAGAGACAGAGGAAGAAAAAAAAGAAAAGAGAAGGAAAGAGAAAGAAAGTGAGGAACTATGTGAGATGATGGATATGTTAATTAGCTTAATTGTGGCGATCATTTCACAATGTATAAAATATACCCAATCAAGTTGTACTCCTTAAATATGTATTTAATTATTTTGTCAATTATACCTCAATAAAGCTGAAAAAACAACAAAAGGTATTTAATATGACTACTGCTATCTTTAAAAAAAAAAAAAAAGCAATACCAAATGGTTTAAAAAGAGGAAGTTTATGGACATAATGATTGTGTACTAAATTACCTTTATATTTCTATTTTAGTTCCTTATTCTATTTGAAAATATTTACCAGAGATGAAGCTTTTCATCACATTAAGATAACCTTCCCCCAAGTCCTTCATCAATAATTCCTAGTCCCACTTCCTGCATTTCTGCTGTGTTAGCTAACGAGTGAAGGTCATTACTGCACTGAATTCAATTTAACCAAGAATTAGCGAAGACCTACTCTACAGACTCAAATCAAATAGAAACTATACTAGATAGCTTCCTTTAAACATGACAGCCAGCTCCATGAACAATTAATTTGTATTAAGTTCTCTTTCAATGCCTAGTCCAAAGGAGAATACAGCACCTGGAAAGGAAGAATCTCTTAATGAGTGCTTCTGGGTGCAAAAGAGATCCTTCTTAAGAGCCCTCGAAGACCTGTTCCTTTTGCCTTATAACAGAGGCAGGCAGATGATTTTGTTGATCTAGAAGCCCCTTTCATAATCTTTTTTTTTTTTAAGATTTTATTTATTTATTTGACAGAGAGAAATACAGCCAGAGAGGGAACAGAAGCAGGGGGAGTGAAAGAGGGAGAAGCAGGCCTCCCACTGAGCAGGGAGCCTGACATGAGGCTCCATCCTGGGTCTCCAGGGTCGTGACCTGAGCCAAAGGCAGATGCCCAATGACTGAGCCACCCAGGCGCCTCCCCTTTCATATTCTACCAGAAATACCTGGGAAAGCACACAATCCAGAAAACATGGAAATTCTAGAACTAAGAATGAATCGGGCTTTGTGTAGCAAAGGTGAATGCAAATAAGCAATAAAATTAACTTTTTTAACAGCAATAAGATGATGTTTAGTTAAGAAGTTTTATTTTTATAGTGAAAATCTTAAGACTGAGTCCCTCAGAAAATTAAAAGAGGGCACCTGGGTGATTCAGCTGGCTAAGCCTCTGACTTGGGCTCAGGTCATAATCACATGATGCTGGAAAGGAGCTCTGCTTCATGCTCAGCAGGCTGTCTGCTTCTCCCTCTCCTTCTGCCTCTCCCTCAGCCACTGCTCCTGCTCTCTCTCTCTCTTAAATAAATAAAATATTTTTTTAAAAAATGAAATGAATGTGTCATCATTTATGAATTTGTTCATTCTACATTAACTGAGCACCTACTAATATCAGGAAGTAATTTGTTTACTTATTTACTTATGTAGCTTTATTTAAGAGGATAAAAACAAAACAAAACAGCCAAATAAGTAAGAGCGCCACATAGTTATAGGACAATAAATGCTATGAGAAAAAAATAGGTACAGAATAAATGTGATGAATGATGGGAGTGAGTGGGAACTTTAAACGGTGTGATGAAGAAAAGCCCCTCCGAGGTGATATTCCAGCAAACATTTGGAATTGACGAGAAAATTAGGTTATGCAGATTTTTAAGGAAGTGGGCACAAGGGAAGGCAAATTTTTGAGATGAAAGAAATAGTAATATACTTACACTTACGGAAAAGATCTGGCAGAAAAAATAAACATATAATAATGAGAGGGAGGAAGGAATCGCTGAAGCATCAAGCAGTGAAAAGGAATCAGTGAAAACATGGAGGGATGCTTTAGAGGAGCATGGACTGTGCTTGTAAAATATACAGAAAAGCAAGGGAACAATGTCATTTTTGCACCAGATTGGAACCTCACACACTGGAAGACAGATCCCACAGAGGGTGTATAGCAGCAGTGTCAAATTTTTGTCTCTTACACTTTTCTTCTCTACAAGTGGACGTTTTAGTTCATAACCTGTTGTGGCCACTGATTATTTTGGTGGAGAGTGCAAAAACACTGAATGGTGGTAAGACAGGTCTGTATGCAGAAGACACACTGAGAAAGAATAGGGTAAATGTCCAAATACCATTTGTCTCTATATCACAAGCTTTTGTGTATCTTTCCAACTGTACTTGGAGGTGGAGCATTTCACTCTAACTCACACTATTAGGTTTGTGAGTTTGATCCAGTGAATATCCACACTATTTCAGAGAGGTGCTGCTCTAGGGATCTGCTTTGTTGCTGAGAGGCAGATGTTCCTGTCTCGGCCAGCACAACAATGTAAGCTGAACCTGAGGGCAAGGAGATAGGAAAACAAAGACAAAGACAAGACAAAGAAAAAGAGATAGGGACAGGAGAAACAAAGTGGATGATGTCCAAGCAATGCCTATTTTATTTAGGGTTACAAAGCTTTTTATAGTGCTCAAAAACAAGGAGCGGTGACATTAATAAAGTTACATATTTTCCTTAATATCATGATTTCAATGCACACCCCCGGTCTTGCCCAACTCCTATGACACTGATTCTCTTTGTTCATCCTACACTACATCAGTAATTCTTTAAGGAGGTAAACAACAAGGGAGGTGCCTCAAGCCCCTAGGTAAGATTAAGATCCCATAATAGTAAAACTGCCTATGTGACTACTGCTCCCTACGTGCTTACTGCCTCTAGCCTTCCTGCGCTATCATTGCTCATTGGGAGCCCAAATAGGCGGGTACCAGGAGTTTCGCTCCTTAACTCTAACCTGCCTGGCCCCGAACATCCGAGCTAGTGAGTACAGAAGCTACACCTCAACTGTTGACACTGCTAGGTTCTGGGCTCCCCACATGCTCAGAGCCTCCAGCTGGAAAAATAAATTCAGTCCACTGGTTTATTGGAGCTGAATAAACATGCATCGTAAAGCCCCTCCTCCACAATGCCCCTGGCTCACTGCAGCAGCCAGCCCAGGACTTCTCTCTGCGGAACCATTTCCTTCCTCAAACTTTAGCTCACTTATCAAGTTCTGTTTTATTTCATTTTTGTCTTTGGCACAATAAACCTGAGAAACCAATTCACATGTATTCACTAGAGTATCCAAATATGCTAACCTTCTCAAAAAGCATTTGCTTTATCAACAATGAAGTTCAATTAATCAATAAAAAGGAGTAGCTGATGAGAAGAACTGGGAGTAGCTTTCAGGGATTCGTATATCTAGCAAGTGATTTGCCTTGCTCACTGCATTTCACTTTTTTTTCTTACAATCTTTCATACAAAAAAATGTTATTCAATTCATCTAATCAGCAGTTACTGTGTGTCAAGAACTATGCTTAGTTCTTAGTACAGGCAACTGAGATGACATGTTGCCTTATCCTCAAGGGAATGCAGCCTAAATGGAGACACAAGTCACAAACAGCTACTATTCCTACAATAAGACAAGCACCATGACAAACACATGCTACATACTACTGACATACAGAGTAAAGCACCTAAGCAGAGCCTGTGGGCTCAGGGAATACCAGAGTCTCCTGAAAGTTCAAGGGTGAGCAGAAGGGAGCCACACCAATAAGAATGGGAAGGGCATTCCTGATAAATCACCAGAAGGTGAAGTAGGTAATAGATAGACAGATAGATAGATGACAGATGATAGATCGATGATAGATGGATGATAGATAGATAGATAGATAGATAGATAGATAGATAGATGATAGATAGATAGATGATTGATAGATGATGGATGATAGATGATGATGATAGATGATGATAGATAGATACATGGATAGAAAGATAGGTAGATAATAGATAGATGATAGATAGATAGATAGATAGATAGATAGATAGATAGATAGATAGATGATAGATAGATAGAGATAGATAACAGGCAGACAGACAGACTCTGGTTTCTGTATTGTTTATTTAAAATGGATTACTTGAAATTTAACATTCAGTAATAACTAGCTGAGTGGAACCACTCCTTCTAAACTAAAAAATACTGCCTTGCCTGTAACATTTCTACAAGGCTATTCTATTCTCTAACATACTGTCCTTGAAGAAATAGGCCTGGGACTTTGAGGACAAAAGTTATGGCTGGAATACACTATTTCCCAGTCTAATTTGTTGGTAACAGAGGAAGAAAGCTATGGCAAAAGCCATTCCTTACAAGAATAAATTGAAAAGTTCTACAGAGTTCAAGTGTTGACTACATAGTAAACTGACTACAGAATTTTCAGGTGTGTTTTTGCTTTGAAGACATATTGACATGATGTCTCTTGAAAGAATATAATTATCCTTTTGAAATCTTTTTTTTTAAGATTTTATTTATTTATTTGATAGAGAGAAACACAGCCAGAGAGGGAACACAAGCAGAGGGACTGAGAGAGGGAGAAGCAGGCTTCCCGCTGAGCAGGGAGCCTGATGTGGGGCTCGATCCCGGGTCTCCAGGATCATGACCTGAGCCGAAAGCAGTCGCTTAACCAACTGAGCCACTCAGGCACCCCTGAAATCATTTTAATATACCCTGTGTGATATAGATTGTTATTTGCCTAAGACTATTTATTCTCTCTGAAGTTTCCAGTGAAAGTCAACCTTAGTCAGAAGCTGTGTCAAGTTGTAAAAATAAATATATCTGACAGCACTGAGAATGTTCGGAATTTGAAAAAAAAAAAAAAAGGATAATTCTACTTTATAAAAGCAAAATTTGTGTTTTAGGAGCTCCAAATTTTCACTCCAATCATAGTAATTATGCTTTATTATCAATTGAATGTGCTACATGAAATAAACTGACCTACTGAATGAACAGATTTGTCATTCAGAATTTAGTATTTCAAGGTTATTATGAAGAAGTTTTGAAAAAGAATATCTCTTTTTTACCTGAAGGTACAACTCTACTGCTATCATAAATGCAGACCCTGAAAGCAGTTTCAACAGTGCAGTCATAAAACACAGAACCTCTGAACCTATTCTTATGTTGTGCCAGCTGTATACCACTCCTGTTCAGTTGCCTCTGTCCATACACACTGCCAAGACAATTCAGCAAAAGAAACCAATAAGGAAATAGCAGAAAACAAAAACAAACATACAACCCACTTCTAATAACATACTGAATACTGAGCTACATGAAGATAGTGGCTGATGCTTAGACCTACATAAGTGCGGGTCTTTGTCAGTGCCTGTACTGTTCGGAGCTGGCAGAATGAGCTCTGAGGATCTCTGAGGGCTGCTGTACAGAGCATATTCCTAGGGTTTCATCTTTTAACAGAGGATGACCCTACTCTATATTCATTTACTATGATGTAAACAACTGAGATTTTCTTGGCCCCCTCTCCCTTTACATGATCTTATCTTTCTGGTGTTTATACATAGCTCCTTGAAGATCAGGTGGATGATTTTTTAAACGCATGTTTTTGTAGAATAATAACAATAAGATTAAGTTATGACATGTATTTCTGATGTGCACTTCCCCTAATTATTATGAGCATTTCCACATTTTGGTGTAAAGACTGGAAGCATGCAAACATACCTGTGATAAGGCCACTGTGCCCGAAACGGTTTCTGGACACTTTCAATTATCTTGTGCTTCACTTTCAAGTTCTCAGAATTTTCCAACTCAGTGACAGTCCTGTCACTGCTTCTCACAAATATGATTTGTATTTTATAAATATTTTGTATATGATTTGTATAAGCAATGCCATACTGTATCAGAATCCTGATGTATAACATGATGTATTTTTTTAAAAAGAGACTACTAACGGGAGGAGAGAATACAGTGATTCAAAATCCAGTTACTGGCCTTGCCTTGATTCTCTCTCAGTGAGTGGCACTATCATTTTGCCCAGTGTCTGAAGCCAAACTTGAAGTTCTACCTTAAATATCTCCCTTCCCTCAGCTTCCTCATCATGTATCTTCCCAGTTCTACCACTTAAGTTTCTTTCAAATACATCTACTTCTCTTGATAATCCCACTATAATTTGGTTACAATTGTCTCTCAACTAAAACATTACAAATGTTTTCCAACCTATGGCCACACAAGATTGTCTATGGTGCTTTTTATGGAAGGACTTTGTCATCCTCATTGTATTAACTATCTATTGATGCATAACAAATTCTCACAAACTTCACAGCTTAAAGCAGCACACGTTTGCTATCTCACAGGGTGTATGAGGCAAAATAAGCTATGATTTAGCTGACTTCTAGGCTTCAGAGTCTTTCATAATACTGAAATCAAAATGTTTCATCTGAAATTTCGATGAGGGGAAAGATCTCTTCCCAAGCTCATGCAGGTACTGGCAGGATTTCTTTCGAGTTCTTAGACCAAGAGCCTTAGGTCCTTGCCAGCTGCCAGCCAGGGGCTGCTCTCCATACCTTGCATGCGATCTATTTCGTAAGGCAACTTGTAATGTGGCTGCTTTTTGCATCAGAACCAACAAAGGATAGCGTCTGATAAAAGATGAAGGCCAGAATCTCATGTAACAGATTCTCAAAGTGGCATCCCGTTATCTTCAAGATGTCCTATGGGCTAGAAGCAAGCCATAGGCCCTGCCCACACTCAAGGGAAAGGGATTACATGAGATCATAAACCAGGAGGCAGGAATCACCAGAAGCTATCATACAGTCACTTGGGCCACATTCACCATTTCCTTCAGTTTCTTAAACTTCCCATAATTTTAGGTAAAAAGTTCTGCAGTCCATACAAATGTAGCTTCAACGGAAATCTCTGAGGATGCATGTATAGACAAGGGTTCCCTTTTATGTCCGTTCCCCCTTTCTATTTACTTACCCTTTACTTCTCCTTTATTTCTCTTTAATAATCACAGTGTATCACTGTATTACTGTTGTCTCCTTTATATACCAAACAAAGACCTTGACTGTCTTATTCATTACCACTGCCTAGCACAGACTCTGCTATATAGTAGCTGTTGAAAAATATTTCTTACCTAAATATACAAATGACTTCATTTGTATATTTCATCTGTGGGATGACGTGTCTGTTCTCTGTTATTTGCCTTCCTAAATTGAAAACTTCCTCTAGCTATATTATCATACTACATTAATTCAGTCATTATCATCAATGAATGGATCAAAACCCCTCTAGAATTTATTTATTGTTTCTGCTTTTACCATCTCCTGGATTAATGAGCACCATTATTTAATAAATGTGTGCATTTACCATAAAATTACCTCTTTCTTGATTCAAGAAGACACTTTTATTTATATCATCCCAATATCCAATAGTCAGTCTCATGTTCATAGTCTTTGACATCCCTCAGAAGGCAAAAGACTGCAGTCTAGACACTTCGCCACCTTCCCCTTAATCTCATTGAAGAATTCCAGCCTTACTGTTCTATCTTCATATAAAAAATATCTAACCTTTTTGATTAGCTGGGCTTGCCTGCATCTTCTCCAACTATATTATATCTGCTTTAGGACAAATGAAGAGAATTTTATACATGTACACAGTGGCTTTGTTCAAGGGACCATAAGGTTCTTATTGAAAAGTTAATGTACAAACATAAAGATTGTACATTTTCTGTAAGATATTCTATAATGGCCTTGGTTCTAGGGTAAATTGGTGTCTGGGAAGGCTTTGAAGTTGAAATGTTGGCTTGAATAAATTAAATGCTAAGGTTAAAAATTGCACTATGCCGAGTCTACGGATAAAGTTTGTCTTCTGTAAACTCCATAATAATTTTCTCAATCTCTATTTTTACTTAAGACTGTTCCTCCCTGAGGTTACAAGAAGTATTAAGTATTTTTTAAAGTACCTGATGCTTAACAGAAGAATGATAGACAATTAAGTTGGAAAATTAGACTAGAACCAGTCACGATGGACCATAGATCCTTCCTATAGCATTTTCACTTAATGCTACAGGAAGTGTGGAAACACTGAAAACTTTTGTGCAGAGGAATACCGTGATGAGAACTGAGCTTCCAAAAGGATGGAAAGAACATTTCGAGGTTGTCACCATAATTTCAGGAAGTGGAGAGGCTGAAGAAAAATGATGATGGTGATCACAATTAAGAGAAAAAGCATAAATATGATATACTTCGTATGTAGTGGAAGAGAGGGCATTTATATTAACTTTTAGATTTGAAGCCTAGATGACTAGAGGTGTGGTAATGCCATTAGAAGGAAAAGGGAACACAAGCAAGAAGAAAGTGGATTCCAAAGGGCAGGGAATGGGATTTAGTTTGCCATACCTGAGCATGAGCAGCTGCCAGATATTTGAGATATAAATGACCACTGGCCATCAAAAATAAATATCTGCTTATAAAGTTGGGGTAAGGATTAAATGATTTGTTGCATTTACTGGAGTCTCTGGCACACAGTAATATTGGGCAAAATTTCCAAAACTCATTATCAGGATTCAGTGGAGAACAAGCATTTTGAAACATAAATTTTCATCAAGGTGTGAAAAAGCTGAAGCTCGGGATATTTAAATAACTTTCATACGCTCTCAAAGCCAATAACTATTGAATTGGCCATTTTCTGAGTTCAATCACAAAACTATTACATAAGCAAGAAATAACAGTATTATAAAATTTAAATTATCATGATATTTACAGGAAATATCACTCAACTAAATAGTAAATGTCTGGTTTGATACTAAAAAAAAAAAAAATTCATCAAAGTGAAATCCTAAATTTCAGAAAGATAAAATAGCTATCAATGATATTTTAATCATCTAAATCTTCACCCTAAGAGCCCTAGCATTTTATGAAATAAGGTCCATTATACATTTTTAATTATTTATTTACAAATTCAAAACATCTCTAAAAATTCATGAAGAAAGTAAAGCTTTATTTAAAAAAATAAATTTTGAAAATTTTAATTAACAGAAATATTGGTTAGGGTTGGTTCTAAAATAGTGAAAGAAAACTACTTAGAACTAAGAGGCTCCGAAGACAAAAATATTAACATTTACATATCAGAAGACTTCCAGGTTTAAAGTGTCTGTGAAAAATTTCACTGCTCCCTTCTCCTAAGGTTAATCATACCGAAAGAATTAGAATAGTAAGAAACAGACAAGACATTTCGGCAGAATTAGGAAATAAAATAATAAGTAGAATAAAAGACAGAACTTCATCTTTGTCAAATCCAGGAGACACATATACTCCTATAATAGAGAATATGAGAAAAGGATGCCTGTTACAGCAAGGAATGCACAGAGCATACGATCATCCAGAGACTGTACTCTGGCAGTTAGATCTCAAAGAACAGATTTTCAAAGTTTAGACCTGAGTCAAAATCAATAGAAAAAAAGATATAAGTAAGGCGGAAGCAGATATTAATAAATTAGGGGGGGGAAAGTGAGACTAAGAACTAAGTCTAAAAATGTATCTATTGATTAGAAATAAAAGACAAAATACTATTAATTTACTTATAGAAGTAAGGAGGAAAATGAGTACACAAAAAAAGAAATAACAACAGGTAAATAATGGCAGACAGAGAAAGAAGAATAATTTGAGATCACATTGCTCAAATCTATGCAAATGAAACTTAAAACATATGTGAAAATAATGACTTCCAAGAAAAAATATAAAATACCAAAATAATTCCCAGAGATATAAGAAACTCTAAATTATTTAATTAACATGGGGAAAAAAGAGAACTTTGTCATGGAACTACCCTACAAAAGGTTTTGCATATGGATTATTTTGCAACATAATTCTGGAAAAACATAATTGAGAATTTGAGCTCAGATGATCTCTGAATTTCTCCTGTGGAGAGAAATGGGTAAAAAGCACCCATTAGAATGTTTGATACAGAAAAATCATTCCTATTCAAATTAAGAGCCAGGTAGTGATGGCCACTATCATCAAAATGTTTGAACATTGCTCTGGAGGAAGCAAACAAATTTTGACAAAAGGGGAAATAAGAATTAAAACTGTTGTCTGCAGTTGATAATAGCAGACATGTAAGAAGTTCAAGAAAATCATCTGGAAACTATTACCAACAATTCTGTAAGGGGATTAGTCACAAAATTATTGTATACAACATAGGCTTACTACAGTCATCAACAGCCACATAAAAACATATTATGGAAGAAACTATCCCAAAACAATAGCAATAAAACAACTACAAAAGGGAAGATTCCTAGAAATAAACATGTAGAATCTATAACAAACTTTAAACCCAAACAAGAAACCCAACAAGTCTTGAAAAAAATATTAAGATATACTCCATTTCTCTACATGACTTTTTAACATCCTGTAAATATCAGTTATCATTAAATCAATCTATACACTTAATATGAATACAACAATATTACAAGAGGATATTTTTACAAGTAAACAAGTTGATTGTGAATTTCATTTGGAAAAACAGCTGGGAAAAAATCAGGCAAATTCAACTTGAAGAAAAATAATGAGGAATTAGCCTTCTGAGATGGAAAAATATTTACTAAAACTGCCACAAAAAAAAGTGTAGTTCTGACACTTAAGTAGGTAGACAATTAATGGAGCAAAACAGATGACATGTTGGTCAACTAAGTGTTCTGTTATCTCCAAATCCCCACACTTGCTTTTCTCTTATGTGAATGGTGTAGAACTACATCTCCCAGACTCCTCCATGTATACAGGCTTCTGTGACCCGTGCCCTCAGTCTTCTAGCTGGGGTCTTGCAACAAAAGGAATTAGAAGAGGAGGGCAGGGAGAACGGGTAGACAGACAATCCAAGTTATATGTCAGGTACTCTCTCTCTATGGCTCCCGACCCTGTGGGACAGCCACTACTTCCATGATCGCAGTTCCCAATGAACATCCCTTGAAGTCAGTGAGTACTGACTTCCTGACTCTGATCACTAACTTCTTGCCTCATCACTACAACAGCAGGAGTCTTATCAGCTTCCTGCTGTTGCTAATCTCTGCCCTCTATTTGGTACTCATATTTCCTCCACCTGTGTAGCACATTCCCTGTATAAATGCTCTGTAATACCTAGAGTGATATCTGTGTCCCTGCCTAGAGCCCAGCTGTTCCTGCTGGCAATGTGTATCAGCAGAGAAAAAGGTACCAGTCAACTCTTGCATTGAGAAAACTGGAGAGATATTTAAGATGGAAAAAAAAAAATACTATGATCCATGTCATTCCTTACACCAAAACAAAATACAGATGAGTCAACAATTAAAATCTGAAAACATTCTGTAAATGTGCTACAAGAAATCACAAGAGAATAGCACCTTATTATGACACAAAACTCAGATATGGAAGAAAAGATAGACAAACGAGACTACATAAATATAAAAAGCAATCACAAAACAAAAGCAGTGCAAACAAAGTCAACCTATAAATTACATATTGACATACATTACAAATGACATGACATTACATTACAGATAATGGGCTAATTAACCTGCTACATATCTCCCCAAACAATGGATAGTATAAGAAAAAATGAGCAAAAGCATGACTGGACAGTTCACAGAGGAAAAAACATAAAGAGCTGAAATATTTTAAATACATATGAAGATGTTAAGTCTCACAATAAAAGAAAGCAAATTCAAACTATAATGACATACTTATCTGATATGAATTTGACAATGCTTTGTAGGAAAAAGGTACTTCATACATTGTTAGTAGAATGGACAGCTCTCTTCAGAAAGCAACTGGGCACTAATTAACAATATAAAAATGCACACTCAAGTCCTAGCAATTGTATTTCAAGAAATTTACTCTTCCACTGCAGTTGCATATATGCAGATTGAAATATTTATTAGGATGTTTACTGAGGCATTGTTAAGTGTAGTAGATTGAAAACAATCTAAGTGTCTAACTGGATGCTACTTAGAACACACAACCAAATTTTATTATCATTAAAAAGCACAGCATCTCCAAGATTTATTAAAATAAATTACAGTATATGGCATACTACTTTGCATTAAGAATTATACAGAATAGGGCACCTGGGTGGCTCAGTCAGTTAAGCGGCTGCCTTCGGCTCCTGTCATGATCCCAGGGCCCTAGGATCGAGTCCCACAGTGTAGCTCCCTGCTAAGCAGGGAGTCTGCTTCTCCTTCTGCGCCTCTGCCCCTCCTCAGCTTGTGTACAAGTGTGTGCACACTCAGTTCACTCTCTCTCTCTCAAATGAGTAAATAAAAACTTAAAAAAAAGAAAAAAGAATGTACACAGAATAAATTCACATGATGACATGTGCATAAAACATCTTTGAAACATAGTCAAAAATTTTCGTGGGGAAAAGAGAAACTAAGACCTAGGGAAAGAGACAGTTAACTGTCAACCTTATGAATTCCTCAATTCTTTCAACAATGTACTTGTGTAACTTTAAGAATTTAAAAAATCAGTATTTCAAACTAAATGTTTTAGCTTAACTCTCAATAAAGAAAACATGTAAGGCTAAAAGGGTTGGAAAAAAATTGGATTTTACAAATACAGAAATTTTTTTGAGCCCTACTATGATTTTTGAAGTGATTTTTTTTCAGTTCTGGTTGAAAAAGAAACAGCATTTTTTAAAGTATTCGTCTGAACACACATGAAGTTGCTCTGCATTATTTTATCTCATGAAAATCTATGAAAAATTATAAGCGGTCTATCCAGACCTGTCTGGTTAAGGCATACAATGCCATCTCCAGCATCCCGTCTAACTCCCCAAATACAACACACAGCTTCTGGCACAGGTCCCTAGTAAGAGCTCCGTGGCAACACACAATAATGCTACCATTGATGGACCACCTAATATAACCTAATTTGTGTCAGGAGTTTTACTTTTATGGTCTCTAACCCTCACCATTATTCTAATGTTTTCTGAATTTTACCAATGACAGAAATGGCACTCAGAGACACTGAAGTCTGTCCAATGCCATTTAGACATTGTTGATGCAGAATCCGAAAAAAATCTGGCTCACAGAAGCCAGAACTCTTCCCACCACTCTAAGTCTCCACTTGTTAGATTCCAATACACATCATTTTATTTCCAGAATCCCCAGTTCATGCTCACTAAGTAAACAGTTCCACTCAAGACGTTCTTTTCCTGTGCCAAACTAAGTCCTCACAAACATTCTGGAAAACAGGCACTTTTCTCTGGGTCAGTAAAAATAAACAAAATACTAACCCCAAGTTACAGGTTCTTTGATTAGCTTCTCTCTCTTCATCCATCTCTCTTGACATGAAACACACACACACACACACACACACACAGGCACATACACCAATCTACCCATTCTAGGCTCCATTTTATGTACAAGCTAAAGTACAGGACTCTAGATTACAAAATTAGTTACCTAACCTGTCATATTGTCTATGCTCATACCCCCCACTGATTCAAATCCCTTTCTTCTACTCAAGTGATTACTGCCCTTCCTTTCATCAAAACTCACTATTATACCTTTCATTCACAATCAAGTAAAAATAATTCATAGTAACATACATCAGAGTTTTTTCTATTTGAGTTCCATAGGATTTCAATAGATATGAAAGCATAAGTAGTTTGGTTAATGTTGGGCTAAACAAACTATAATGCTTCTCGGAGACTTTAAATTGTTAATGTGCATGCAAAGAGGAGCCTAGACCAAGAAGCAGATTCCAAGTTTAATAGATTATGTATTCCAAAGATAACCATTCTGAGAAAGAATTAGAACTGAATCCTCTAAACTCTTGATCTTCAAAGTGACATGCTAAGAACACACATTCTGACTTCAGAATATACTTTGAAAATTATTTCCCTATAGCATCTGCTAAGGTATATTTGCAAATATAAGTACCTTAAGACAAATGAGAAACTTGAGGCATGAGTCTAAAATATGGGATAGGAAAACATTTGAGGAAAGTTAGGTCTTCCCTACAACTTTGAAATCAGCAGAGTAAACAACCTTACTTAAAAGATTGGCATTACTTTTTCCCTTTTTTTTGGTTCAAGTTTTCCTCAATTCACTCTGTGTTTACTCAGTATAATTACCTATGCTTCTTACACCCACACAAGAAAAAATGAATCAAACTCAAAAAAAGTTAAAATTATATTAAGATACATTCAAACTAAGTTTCAAAGGTAAATAATTCAAACTGCAAGTTAAGTAAAAAATCAGAAAAATAAGTTCTATAAAAATATTCTAATATATTTCTAAACATTGAGGCATAACCCTGAATATCTTAAACAAGTAAACTGGTAAGGTATATAAATTAATTAGAGAAAAGCCTTATTGACATTAGAGCAATGCTTCTCAAATTAATATGCATAAGCATCAATCAATATAAAGGAAATCTTAGAAATGCTGATTCACTAAGTCTGAGGCCTAAGGTATTGTATTTCTTGCATTTCTTTGCATTTCTCTTTTAGATGATGCCAATGTGCTAATCTGCAGACACATTTGAATAGTAAGGGTTTCAAGCATATTATTAATTCTATCTCTTGTTCAGAATGGTTATATCATGAAAGCTTATTAATAGGAATACACTCTCTATTAATTATAGATGAGCTATGCTAAACAAACCAAAAAAATGTACACCCAAAAATTAACACAGGATTCTTTTGCCCAAAAGTAGACCCAGCATTTTAGGAAAATAGTGCAAGCCAAAAAAAAAAAAAAAAAAAAAAGCAGCATTTTTGCTGAACTCGTTTTTTTTTTTTAAGATTTTATTAATTTGACAGAGAGAAACACAGCCAGAGAGGGAGCACAAGCAGAGGGAGTGAGAGAGGGAGAAGCAGGCTTCCCGCCCAGCAGAGAACAGATGTGGGACTTGATCCCGGGTCTCCTGGATCATGACCTGAGCTGAAGGCAGTCGCTTAACCAACTGAGCCACCCAGGCGCCCCTGAACTCATATTTGATCCACATGTCAGTGAGAGATTGAGTATCCTCCAAGGGCTTCTGTTAATTAAGAACTGTGAACTGCTGAGTGACCTCCCCTCTGCTCTTAGCCACCTGTTTAGGGCCACCAGCACAGGAAAGATGCCAAGCAGCAAGAAATTACTTAAGGTAATGCCAATTTGATAATGTGAATATCCTTCCTGTTGGTTATCAAAAGATGCTTTCATTATCATAGCAAATACATTCAATTCTACCCTCTCAGTTGGACTTCCTTTTCTATGCCTTTCTTCTAAATTATCACCAGTGGAAGTTGACTCTAACGATTTTTCATGTAGATTACATAATGTTTTCAAGTTGCTAACTTGCTCCCTCATCTCCTATTTGAATCTATTTTTTATTCTCTTGATGAATACACTTGATTTTAGAAGTGTGTTGCCCTAAAGCTAGGTTATACTGTCTAGAAAAATGCCTGCTCAAGACTATTGATTTCTGAAATTGTTGGGCGATAGCCAACAGCATACATTTTCAACACCATTGTGATTTCAGTGACTTACAATGTCATGTTATCAAAACCCTTTACTCATATTTGCAAAATTTGTACCTGAATGACACTGATTAAGCAGCTGGCCCATTGAGCTCTTCTAAATGAAGTCAGCTACTTCTTCTCTTGCTGCCATGGAAATGGCAGCTTCCATCTCTCACTTCACTAGTTTATTGTTGCTTTTCCACCATTTCCATTTTAAATTATGCAGTGAGATGTAGCTCAATCCCTCAATCCTATTACCACAAACTCCAAGAGAGATCTTACTTCCTTGTTGCTGCTCCTTTGTAGATAGGATAGCAGTAAGAATGCCATCACCTGGCTGCAGTGACTTTTGATTATTCAGATTTTTCATTACAATGGAATTTGTTCTTACAAGATTTAATCTGGAGGGGTACCAAGAGTGGGGGCCCAACTGTCCATGTGGGCCTTGGTGAATAACATCAGTTATATACTACTTGATCTCCAATCCTCTTGGTTCCACTAAGTGAAGTCGCTGAGAAGCTAAACTTTAAATATTCAAAAGGAAGAATGTTTACTTACCAGAGACACTGTACTAGATTTACAGAATTGCACTAATTACTTCTGCCTTTAGAGCATGAACAATCTGACAACATTAATTAACTCAATTTTGCTGCATCCCCTTTATTCCCGAGACTAAAAGAGTTTAAAACAAACACAAAAATATAAAACTTCAGAATTTTGAAAATAAGAAATTTGTAACTTCCAAAGTAGAGACAGTTCTAGATATGCAGAAGTACAACTATGAAAAGACAGCTTAACTCACTTAACTTTTTAAAAATTGTTTTTCCATGTATTGTCATTTTTAAGCAGCTTTTTCCATTTATTGCATAATAACTGCTTTTCACTATCAGGACCAGAATAATGTCTTTCTTATAATCAAGAAAAGATACTAGGAAACAACACTATTTCATTCTTTTAAGACTCGCTAAATAATGAGAACAAGTACAAGAAAGGATATGTGAATTGATCTACTAATTCTTAGGTTGTATATGTTCCTTGCTTTGATTTGCCCCTTATTTATGCTAGAAAACTTCTGTTGGACACCAAGTAGCAGCATTAAGAGCAATAATGTTCATAACCACAGTGTTTATTGAGTGCTCACTATATGCTAGGCATTTTATATACCTTAATATTTATAGTATCTCTATGTTGCTATGTTGCTGTTCTACAAATGAGAAAACTAAGGTGTAAAGAGGCAGAGTTGCTTTCCAAAAGTCATTGATATACTCAGGCTTTGAATTCAGTCTATCTGAGCCTGACGCAAGGCTCTTAGCCACACCACGTTCTGTCCATCTGATCACTGACGCTGGTTAGAGAACTACAATAGAGAGGCAGATAGTTTGCATGTGTCACTCAGTTACCTTCTATTGATCCTGGCCCTTCCTCAAGAGTATCTTCTTGGATTTGGTTATTTAATGAGAAGCCATGTCCAGACACTTGCTGTTTCCTAATGCAGGTGCGTCCCTTCATTGCCAGAGCCCAGAAACAAGACTAAAGATATTGTACCAGACCCAGACTTCAATCCTCTGCCTCACAGAGCTCTGCTCCAGAAGGATCACAGAGGGACTCAAAAAGGTTTAGAATGCCTGACAGAATATTAATGTTCTTCAGAATTTAAGCTATAGTCATTATTTATAGAAAGCCGACTGTAAATAAACACGTTTTTAGTAACTTGTCAAAATCTGTTTATAAATCTTTAATATTACTCTGAAGACTGGTTTGCTGGAAACCACAGATTTCATTTTAGCTGAGTCACCTCCCCATCTGATGCCACTCCAGACATGTCAGGGAAATGAAGAGGTACCCCGGATCATCTTCCACAGCTTTCTCTAGGATGGATCTCTTATTCTGCCTTTTCCCACATTGTGCAGTTTTCATCATCCAGGAAGATGGGAAGGTGAGCCACTCCAAACAGGTGGAAGTTCCCTTAGAAGCTATAGGGAAAGGATGAGGAAACCAAATTTGTCCCAAGCTTTGTCCCAGAGCTTGAGATGTCTGCCCCTGGAATGGAGCAAGTGGTTTCACCCTCACGTTTAAAATTAGGAGTTCTACTTTCAAGAGGCTTTCTGAGGGCGCCTGGGTGGCTCAGTGGGTTAAAGCCTCTGCCTTCAGCTAAGGTCCTGATCTCAGGGTCTTGGGATCAAGGCCTGCACCCAGCTCTCTGCTCAGCAGGGAGCCTGCTTCCTCCTCTCTCTCTGCCTGTCTCTCTGCCTACTTGTGATCTCTCTCTCTGTCAAATAAATAAATAAAATCTTAAACAAAAAAGAGAGGCTTTCTGAGTGGCTACCAGAGTTCTGACAAGAATGAGCTTTCTTTACTGTCCTTTCCCCCTCCTCACAAAGTACAATTGATTCTCCGACTCCCTCATCTGACTATTTTTTTCACCATCTATTGACTTATGATTCTGGTTCCCTTGTGTTTCTTCCACATACAGTTAATCAGCAGCAAACAAACCTTACAGAATTTATAAAGGACTAAATAATAAACATTATAAATAAATGACTTTGCAAATAAAGAAATGAATTTAAAAAGCAAATGAGGGTCAAAATGCACAAACAGTAGAAATGTACCGAGAATGATGACTGCACACTTTGAAAACTGGCAGGAAGAGAACATTGATACATGACAGGAAAACTAATGCATCCATTCTACACATATTAAGTGACCACCTACAAGGCAGTGTTCTGTGAGCACAGTGGGATATGAGATGATAAATAGGATATGGAGCCCACCTTCAAAATTCTTGCAGTCTGGTGGTAAAAATCAGGTGCATGCATAATAGAAGTAATACGAGACAGAAAGTGATAGACATTACAAGCTTCCCTCCCTAGGCTTAGCTACTCCTCTTTCTGTAAGCACCTTTGCCAGAAACACAGGTTCATAAACATAGTCTGACCATACATCTGGATTTGCCAGGATAGTCCCAGGCCATGCTTATCGTCAAAGCAACATTATTAATTTTCCTTTTCACTCTCAAAAATGACCCAGATTGGGCAATTAGTTACATCTCACCTTAATGTTAGTACAGACCATTTTATTGCATTTTTTGGTTTATATATCTAATTCTCCACTCCCGTGCAATTTCCTAGAGGGAAGATCATGTTTTCAGTTTTTAAAAAAATTATTTGCCTCTAGCACATGCCTGCCACATAGTAGACAATTAATTTAAAATACTGAAAGAAAGGGGTGCCTGGGTGGCTCAGTCAGTTAAGCATCTGACCTCAGCTCAGGTCATGATCTCAGGGCCCTGGGATGGAGCTCCATATCAGGCTCTGCATCAGCAGGGAGTCTGCTTGTCCCTCTCTCTCCCCCTCTCCCAATGCTCATCCTTTCTCTCTCTTAAATTTAAAAAAAAAAAAAATCTTTTTAAAAAAATAAATAAGTAAAGTAGTGAAAGAAGTACTAATTCTCTATTTGGGGAAGAGGCAAGTTTGCATTTATTTAAGGGAAAGGGGGAATTTGAATGGTGAAAGTGGTATCTAAAATGGACCTCGAGGGGCGCCTGGGTGGCTCAGTTCATTAAGCGACTGCCTTCGGCTCAGGTCATGATCCTGGAGACCTGGGATCGAGTCCCACATCGGGCTCCCTGCTCAGCGGGAAGCCTGCTTCTCCCTCTCTCACTCCCCCTGCTTGTGTTCCCTCTCGCTGTGTTTCTCT
The DNA here is from genome assembly GCA_004023965.1 of Spilogale gracilis. Taxonomy (NCBI): domain Eukaryota; kingdom Metazoa; phylum Chordata; class Mammalia; order Carnivora; family Mephitidae; genus Spilogale; species Spilogale gracilis. Next base: position 42,873 of record PITA01014632.1, read on the forward strand.
CTGTCAAATAAATAAAATAAAATCTTTAAAAATAAATAAATAAATAAATAAATAAATAAATAAATAAATAAATAAAATAAAATAAAATAAAATGGACCTTGAATATGTTGGCTAACTGAACATAATAAAAAATAAAAATAAAAAAATAAAATGGACCTTGAAGGAAGGGTAAGACATACTTCTGAAGAGATGAGGAGAATAAAACTCTAGGTGAAGAGAATGCCAGTGGTGTCAGGGCAAAGGTAGAAATTTAGACAGTGAGAACAAACAGTAAACCGCCATTAAAAACCCTAAAAATGTGGTGTTACTTCCAGTGTCATAAGGAGCAATAAGGTCTGTCCTGTATAAGATAAAGTGAATATTCTGATAGGGTCATCAGGATCCCATAAATTTCTCTCCTACTTACCAAAATACATATTTGTAACTGGAATGCTGGTTTTTCATTTTTTTAATTTTTAAAACTGCTGCTGGAGTAATAGGGTAGAGAAATACAGTATTTGTGAGGAGTCAATGTTCTGTAGGGACCAAGTTTCAAGATAAGTTTGACACTTACTATCTGTGACCCTGGGCAAGTGCTAAACCTGTGGAAACCCGAGTTTTATCATCTGTAATACAGGGAGAAATAGTGCATCTGGTTACTGTGAGCAAGGGCTGATACAAAGTAAGCAATCAACTAATGTAGCTATTATCAGCAGTTCATCAATAAACAAAATTTGTGTTCAATGTGTATAGATCATGAATGAAGAACTAATCCCAGTATGTTCCAAATCTCTGAAACAAAGCTCCTGTGAGCCTGCAGCAGAAAGGGTAGATGAATGGGTTGGCTGCATGTCAGTACAAACCTATAATCTAAATCGGAATCTTTTTCCTCTAGACTGCTTCATTGATTATAGTAATTGTAAATTTTATTTCATTTTACTTTTATTCTGCAATGTTTAATGCATGAGAATAATACTTTTACTGTGATTTTAAATAAGAAGCTCTCTGGTGGTATTATCTTGCTTTGTTTTGCATAATCAAATACATCTAACTGTGAACAGAATTACATTATGTAACATATGCATGTATTTACCTACTGTGTTTATTCTCTGTTCAAAATTAACAGATCATGCTGAGAACCATTCAAATGATTTTATTTTTTATGTCATAAGAAATAAAACATTATCCTGAATAATAAAGTGTAACTGGCATACTCATGAAGTTTTTATATTTCAAAAAAAAATAGTATTCTACAGTTATCACAAAGATTGAGTCCCAACACAAAGAAAAAAATTGTTCTGCAAGTTCCAGTTCACTTTTACCTCCTTTAATTGGCATTTGCCAATAATGTCCTTTCAGTTACAAATGTACATTCATGTACTGTGACTTCTTGCTTGTCCAACAAATTAGTGCACTATGCTTTACAAGCATATATTCTACATTTACTCCACTCCACATGTATTTCTACCAATCATCTCATATAATTATATAAATATGACATGTATATTTAAATACATATCCTGCAACTATATATTTTACAAATGACTGCCAGTCCTGACTACAAAAAGTGAGCTGACCTATTTCTGTAACAGAAGAAGGAAGAAAATGACATTAAAGTAACCAACTATTTAGGAGAAATCTTGAGTTTCTGCATCAGCTTCTCCTGTTCTTGTCCTGTTATGATGAAGTTAGCATTTGAATTTAGTTTCCAATTCTTGACTTTCATTTCTTTCTCAAAGACCAACTCTTTACTTTCATTTCTTTCTCAAAGAATTGTTTTGCCTGTATTCTGCTCCACAGAACAGAAAACTCTGATCTTGTCAGTCCCTTTGGACCATTCTCTGAACGATTCTAACCACATAGCTAGTGTTGTGGCTAGAATTATTTAGACCACTTCCTGAGGAAGTAGTAATATGTGGTAATTCATTTTACCAGAGAGAGAAAGGGGCACACAGGCATTTAATTTAATAATTATATATAACATAATATAATATAATAAGACATTATGGAAAATGAATATGATTTCTTCATCAATCTGCTCACAGATAAGAAAAGTTCTGGCCCAGTCTAAAAGAATTGAATTAAAGTCCTGGCCTCAGACACAATTCATAAAAGAAATAACTGATAAGTTGGACTTCATTAAAATTAAAAAATCCACAACCTATGTGGCCATACAAACTATGTCCTGATGTATTCCTGTGGGACTCCCTTATTGCTCACTGGTCTCCACACTGTAGGAACAATCTAGGAGCAGCACTTGGACAGGGATTTTCTTACTTGCAATGGTTTTCCAGCAAACTCTCCCACTGTAAATTTTAAATATTTTATTTATTTGAAAGAGAGAGTGCAGGGGGAGGGGCAAAGGGAGAGGGAGGGGGAATCTCAAGCAGACTCCACATTGAGTGCAGAGCCTGATGGAGGATCAATCTCATGACCCTGAGATCATGACCTGAGCAGAAATCAAGAGTCAGATGCTTAACTGATGGAGTTACCTAGGCAACCCTCCCACTGTAAATTTTAAATACCAAAACTAATTTTGAATTCTTCAAGTCCTACATTGTATCCTGCATCATAGTAGTATGGAGCTAGGTTCACAGGAGCTTTGTTTTAGAGATTTAGAACATACATTTCATACCATCAATATCTGAAAGGGTAAATTTCTCAAATTTCCCAAAAAGCTTTTCAGAGAAAAGAGGAAGTTAATAAAGAATAGAAAACAGAAACTTAAAAATAGCAGATAAAAGGAGGAAGAGGAGGAGAGCATGAGGAAACAGAAGGAAAAGAACGCAGACGAAGAGGAGGAATGGGGAGAAGAGAGAAGAGTTACCAAACAAGTCAATGTGTCTGAGGAACAACATTTAACATGTTTCTTTACTAAGAAAATCTTAAGTATTCTATTCTATACACTACATAATTTCTTTATTTATTTGATCATGGAAATTCTATTTTACTTTCAGTGGATCATATTATTTAGACTATACTGTGGAAAATGAATTACTGATCAAGTTCAATCTCTTTCAGTTTACAATTAAGGAAACGGAGGCAGCAGTGCTTAATTGACTCCCCCATATCCCGGCCATTGATTTGTCACAGAAACAGATTTGCAATCCTATATTCTCTACAAAGTCATAGTCAATACTGGAAGATCAAATCAGATAGACTGTTAAAACCTATTCCTTGTTGATACTAAGAAGCATATGTCTATCACAGTCCTGTGAATCAATAAGTCAACATGTGACCTTATTCCATTTCATCTTGGCAAGAACATGCTTCCCCTACTTTCCTGTTTGCATCCACATATATTGAATGTGTCTTGTGGCTTTGGTGCCTGTGAGTCATCATACTTATGACTGGTGTACCACAGAATGTTTCCATTTTTCAATTGTCTTCCAGCAGCCAACATTCAGCTCTTGATGGATCTGTTGTGGTTTTCTTCTCAATTAAATATCTCTGATATTTAGCTTATCACTGAAATTGGAATATCACTGCTTGGATACTCTTGTGTATACTCTGGTTGTAGGTCTGCAGACTAAGTAGTTTTGAGGTTTGTTTAAATGATGGATCACAGTTGTGCCCATATAAGCTTTTAATCTTCTCCACAGATACTCAACTAGGGTCAAACAACAATCTCCAACAGACAACTTCAGTTTAATTTATACTGCACTCTTGAAGCATAAAGGAATGACACAAAATTATGAGGCCATTTATTGATTCTTGAACTATAAGAATTAGAATGGACTTTAGAATCATTTAGTTGAATGTCTCATTCATTGACTGCAGCAATTGCCCTCTCAGCCTGATAAGCCAACCATCCTCAGATAAAAATATCCAGTGACAAGGACTTAGACATTATAAACTTATTCCATTACCAGAAAGTTACGTTAGAATTTTCATTCTTCATGTTGGGCTGAATGTATATTCCTTTAGTCCCTCTTCTCTTCTCTGGAGCAAAAAAGAAAAAACAAATCTCTCCCTGATTCTTATAATTCACATGTACTAAACTTAAAAAAGTTAAATATAAAAACTCCAGTGAAGCATTAGGGGGATGAGTTTTAATCCCAATTACTATATCTGAGGCAGATTTTTAAGTGAAAAATAAAAAGTAAGCATAAAGAGGAGAGTTTCAAGTAATACAAGAAGTGACCTCAGTTTCTTTAAAAGTCTTTAACATAAGGTAAAAGACCTTCCAAAATCCATAACACAGATCAGTGCAAACATCTGTGGCATACAATGATTTTTTTTTCTCCTGCTTTTAACCTTTGCCTTCACTAAACTAATATCTCATAATACAATTAGGTCCCTTCTTCCCTCTTCCACATCTAAAGGTCTTGTATTACGGAAGAAGAATCTAAAGAGACATAGACAGAGGGAAGTGTATGAAGGTGGTATGACTCTATCTGGATGACTGCCAGGTTAATTTCAGAAGCTGTAGAAGATAGCCGGGTAATTATTTACCTGATACAATGCCTGTGTCTCTGAGCTACATGGCCAGTTGTAGACAGCTTCATATTTTGCTTAACTTTTTGCCAAGTCATTCAGCCTACTTAGGTTAAAAGATAAGAGTATATGTTTTTGGGTGCCTGGGTGGCTCAGTGGGTTAATGCCTCTGCCTTCAGCTCAGGTCATGATCTCAGGGTCCTGGGATCAAGGCCCGCATCGGGCTCTTTGCTCACCAGGGAGTCTACTTCCTCCTCTTTCTCTGCCTGCCTCTCTACCTACTTGTGATCTCTCTCTGTCAAATAAATAAATAAAATCTTTAAAAAAATAAAAATAAATTTTAAAAAAGACTATATGTTTTATGGAGACCAAGACTGTGCTTTGAAATCCATCAACATTGCTAATTCAGTCAGTGTATTTTCTCTGGATTTTGTGTATAATATTCATTTTATGCAGTTTCCAAGTTCTCTTGCTGCTGTTTTCTTTGTGTGTGTTTGCATGTATTTTAGCGAAAATTTGGAAGAATATGCTTGTCTTAGTCTAGCACCACACTAACCCAGAACTTCCCCATCACCCACCCACACGCCTTTCTAAACACACATACACACACACACACACACACACACACACAGCCTCCATCTGTTTAAAAATTTATGATTCTTGCCAGTAATTTATAGAAATTTTAGAAACATAAAAACATAGAATGTCAGTACTGAAAGAATCTCTAGAAATCATTTAGAATAATAACTTCATTTCATACTTCATGCCAAGAGAGGTGAAATGATTTATACAATGTCATTTTCTTAAATTCACTTGTTGGTTGTTCCCAACCACTTCTCATCACTTATATTTTTCATGATTTTTCAGAACTTTCTGAGACTAGCATCAAGACTATATCCCAAAATTATTTCAAAGTCTCAGGATTTAAATCTTTTAAAGTCTATGTTCTTTAAAAACTTCTTAATTTTCTCAGATCTTCCATTTCCTCCTGTAGGTAATGTATGTAATATCATCCCTTACTAGCAGGAGTGATAAAATATGAGTATTACCATCACTTAATATTCACTGCCTACCCCAGAGAGTAGACCTACTCCTCCCTTGTTATTATTCCTACTCTGTGTAATACTGTTAAAGAAGGTTGTATAGTTACACATGTATATGCTGTGACCATCTTAACACCATTCTTATATATTCATGTTAGTCTTGTATGGTCATACCAAGGCAGCATTCCCCAAAGTGGACCACTGATCTGTGAAAATGATCTGAGAATAAAATCTCCAGTGTCAAATAAATATGAGGATTACTACATACTATATTCTGCTCTGAGAAAGTTACACTGCATATTAGCATATGAAAGGATCCATTAAGTCCTGTCCTAAAATACCCAGGTATGAAAATAAATACACTTCCAAATTTCATGAAAACTGCTATAGGAAATACTATAGCAAATATTCCATCCACATTTTGCTCCTATTTCCTTTATATGTGAATTTATTAGAGAATTGACTTTTTAAGTTTATCTGTTTCCTCTAATAGCTGGACTTATTAAGTTTTGGAAGTTAGTTTACAAAATTTTGTACCTTTATTTAGTTATATTTTTGTCGGGGACGGTGCATGATCCACCCTTCCCTCCATGCCCAAGCCACCAGAAATTCTGGTGGAGGTACCTGTGAATGTGAATGAAAAAGCCCAGAGGGGCTTTCCCCGCCTAGAATCCGAAAAGCCACTTACTCTGTGGGTCAGGGCAATATGTCCTTGGTATGCTTATTCAAGACAAAGTTCCATTTAATCGTCCTCCCGGTAATCATATCTCTGTATCTCTTATCTGTATTTCTTGATCCCTGTGCCTCAATGGTCTCAACTTCTGTGAGTGAAAGCAATCACTCTACCCTGCAGTAACAATACTAATCCTGTCTCTAGGGCGGGTGCAAAAGCAGTTAAAGATTTAACTGCACCACCCAACTCCCTCATGTGGGAATAATAAAAGACTGGGACCCTTGACAGTCAAGAGACGATGAAGCCGTGAGATGGAGAGAGACTGAGAGACTGAGAGACAGAGATAAAGGCAGAGGGCCTGCAAGGAAGCAGCAAGAGAGCCTTAGAGGAGACCGCAGGAGAGCTGGCAAACAGCAAGAGATCCTGCTTCGACAGACTTCCCGGCTCAGATGTGTTTTTGGCCGCCAACACTCATCATCCTGCTCGACCCCACCTTTTTCCCCTGACTGGACCAGGGGAGAAACCCCAAGCCTCGTAGCCCAGGAAGGAGCTACAAATTTTTCTTTTTCTTTTTTTTTTTTTTAAAGATTTTATTTATTTGACAGAGAGAAACACAGCCAAAGAGGGAACACAAGCAGGGGGGATGAGAGAGGGAGAAGCAGGCTTCCCGCCAAGCAGGGAGCCCAACATGGGACTCGATCCCGGCTCTCCGGGATCATGACCCGAGCCGAAGGCAGTCGCTTAACCCACTGAGCCACCCAGGCGTCTCTAGTTATATTTTTCTTTTAAAATGTCTAAGACCACCTGGGTGGCTCAGTGGGTTAAGCCTCTGCTTTTGGCGCAGGTCATGATCTCAGGGTCCTGGGATCAAGGCCCTCATTGGGCTCTCTGTTCAGCAGGGAGCCTGCTTCCTCCTCTCTCTCTGCCTGCTCTCTCTTGCCTACTTGTGATCTCTCTCTCTCTCTGTGTCAAATAAATAAATAAATAAATAATCTTTAAAAAGCCTAAGACTAAAATTACATACATGTCTTTTTTCTCAATTTTATGAAATCTCTTCATCATAACCTAGGGTTTATATCTGACTCTATACAGAATAGATCTCTTATTAGTCAGTATTAAATGTTTAAATACTATGGAGCCCCCCTCTGCATATTGAATTCAAGCAGAACAATATCTCTCTTTCTTTTTTCTCTTTTTTTAAGATTTTGTTCATTTGAGAGAAAGAGAGAGGGAGAGCATGAACGGGGGGTGGGTGGGGAGGAGGGACAGAGAGAGAAGCAGGGTCCACACTTAGCAGGAAGCCCAACACTGGGCTCAATCCCAGGTCCCTGGGATCAGGATCTGAGTCAAAGGCAGCGGCTCCACCGACTGAGCCACCAGGTGCCCCATTTTTTTTTTTTTTTGAGAGAGAGAGAGCACATGCATGCAGCACATGGCACATGAAAGCCCCTGGGGGGAGGGACAGAAAGAGAGGGAGACAAAGAATTTTAAGTAGACTCTACTTCCAGGCCAGAGCAGATGTGGGGCTCAATTTCACCACCCTAAAATCATGAACTGAGCCAAAATCAAGAATTGGATGCTTAACCAACGAAGTCACCCAGGTGCCCCTCTTCTTATGTTTTTAAAAAGCACTCCAACTACTAAGTTAGGATAAAATTTATCTAATATAAAACCAGATGTGGTCCCGAATAAAATTTATACAATTAATTGTTCTTATGGAAAAGCATTTTACAATAGGATATGAGAACTACAAAAACATTTAAAAACATCTCTTCCAGTTCTCCACATCTTTCTTGTCTATTTGAAAAGATGCTGACTAAACATATATTATTGAATACAAATGCAGCATTTAACAATTTCATAAAAATAAATGGAAGAAAAGAAATGCTATAATCTACACTGTAATTGTTAAATGAATTGAATGATGGAAATTATTATAAAATTATCTTTAAATACATACCAAAAATAACATAGAAGGTGACAAATGTTTAATTTTTAATATAAATGACAAATTACTGGAATGTCATCAATCTGTTAGGAGTACCCACAATGAGAGAAGTGTTGTTAGTATTGCATTATTTATCAAGGTAAGTCTATTTCATTCTAACTGGAATTTCTGGTCAGTCTCAGGAAATCTCTAGATTTGTTTTCCAGTGGTGTCTTTCTGAATGGTTTATTTAAAATATTGGCAGTAAATGGAACCTCAACTTTTTAAATTTTCCTATAAAGATTTCTAAAAATAAGTAAATTAGAAACTACCTCCAAAATTTAGAACTATAAAACAGAGAAAAAGTGTGGACTACTACAGTGGTAACTTTCAGTTGCCCAAAATGATGATTTGAGACTTTTACTTATCAATTACTTTTATGAGACAATTGTTATTCTGACAAAATTCTTTGGAGGCTGAACTGCTATAGACAAATCACTAAACCTCTTTACTCCCAGTTTCCTTATGTATAAAATGGATATAATAGCAGTAACTAATTTCTAAAAATGTGATGAAAATTAAATGAGATAATTTAAGTAAAGTACCCAGGAAGCTCCTTATCAAATGGTAACTCTTGTGATTGTTTTAATGGAACACAAGAAATGTCATACATATAGTATCTCTCCATTTCAGCAATGCATTTGACAAACTCTCTTATGATGCCCTGTGGACAAAATAAATGTGAGATGAATGACAGAATAATTATGCGGCTCATGCTGGTTGAGGAATGGTAGCCCCGGAGTACTGATTAATGGATCTTTATCACTGACTGTGAAGGGGGTAAATTGCAGGGTTCTGCCCCTGGCCCTTTCTTGTTCAACAGTATCATCAATGAAAATGGAGAAAAGCATAGGTGAATTTACCTAATTTATATCTTATCAAAAGTTGAGAGAAAACAGGTAACACATGAAATAACAAAATAAACGTTGTCATAGAATCTCAATGATAGATGGTACATGCTAAATATGATAAAAGGAAATGAACAAAAATAATAAAAAAATTTATATTTAAAATATGTATTATATATATACATCAAGGGGTAACACCTGATAGGAAAAAAGCTCTAAGAAAGAGGCATTAATGTTTGTTTTAGTTTGCAATTTGTATTATTTAGCATAAGGTTACCTATGTAACAAACTCAATCATAAACATATAATGATTCAAACATAGTCCAAAATAGGTATTCCTGATCAGTAGGTAACCCTATGATGTCTTGAATCAAGGACTATTTATTAAAACTGATCTAAAATAATTAGTACAGTTTTATAGATAATCTTCTCCATTGGCATATGCAAGCAAGAAACAATGGCATATCTAAAATCAAAATCATATAATATATCATAACAGTGGTTCCTAAACTGGACAACACATTGGAATCACATCAAGAGACATCTAAGAAAATCCTGGAGAGCAATGAAAAAACATCGTCAAATTTTAGAGGCCAATTGGATGAGATTAAGCCTTACAAGTAAGGTAGATGCAATTATCTTAATGAGCAGCAAGATGGAGTAGCAACCAGGGTGCAAACCCACCTGAAGCTATGGTGATACTATACAGAACACAGTGTTCCGGGACACAGACCGACCTGAAGCTATGGTGATACTATACAGAATACAGTGTTCCTGGGTGCAGACCCACCTGAAGCTATGGTGATACTATACGGAACACAGTGTTCTGGAGGTACAGACCCACCTGAAGCTATGGTGATACTATAGGGAACACAGTGTTCCGGGTACAGACCCACCTGAAGCTATGGTGACACTAACAGAACACAGTGTTCTGGGACACAGACCGACCTGAAGCTATGGAGATACTATACGGAACACAGTGTTCTGGGGTGCAGACCCACCTGAAGCTATGGTGATACTATACAGAACACAGTGTTCTGGGGTGCAGACCCACCTGAAGCTATGGTGATACTATAC
>PITA01014633.1:0-52890 GCA_004023965.1 Spilogale gracilis
GGAGGGAGGGGGGTGGAGGGATGGGAGAGCCTGGTGGTGGGTACTGGGGACACCTAAAGCGGGGAGCACTGGGTGTGGGGAATGGGGAATGAATCTTGAAACACTGGGAAAAAAAAAATTTAGTAACAATAAAAAAAAAAAAAAAAAAAAAAAAAAAAAAAAAAAAAAAAAAAAAAAAAAAAAAAAAAAAAAAAAAAAAAAAAAAAAAAAGACAAACAAAATAAGGTAAATTTAGCCAAGACTCACCAAACTCTTTCTAGCTCATTAGGATACTACTTTTCTAAATGTTGACAAAACGCCTCTCCTAGAAGTTCTAGTTCCCCTTGTTTGTTACCCTTTAAAGTAAAGATTATGAACAGGAATTTTTGCAATCATATTTGCCAGTTTTTCATAACTTTCTAGATGTAATTTCTCTTGGAATGCATACTAATTCAGAGGTACTTATTAGCAAGAGAGAGAGAGCATGCACAATTGTGCACACACATGCACGCATGACTTGGGGGACAGAGGGAGAGGGACAAACAGACCCCCTGCTGAGCCAGGAGCCTGATGCAGAAGCAGGGCTCAATTCCAGGACCCTGACATCATGACCCGAGCCAAAAGCTTAACTGACTGAGCCATCCAGGTGCCCCTAGAATGAAGACTAATTCAAAATGGCCAAATGCTATCCTGTCTCTTTTTATCGTCAACATACTTTTAATCAGACTTTTTTTTTTGGACAAGACAGGAAATCATTCTTCATAGAAATGACAAAAGATAAGAAATTGGATCAATCTGCTACTTTTCTGTCCTCTCTTATGCTACATCAAATATATTTTTATTTTTTTTACACTTGATCTTAGCCAAAAGGCCGAGAAGCGATGTATTTTTTTTAAGATTTTATTTATTTGACAGAGAGAAATCACAAATAGGCAGACAGGCAGGCAGAGAAGGGGGAGGGGGGAAGCAGGCTCCCCACTGAGCAGAGAGCCCAATGTGGGACTCAATCCCAGGACCCTGAGATCATGACCTGAGCCGAAAGGCAGAAGCTTAAACCTCTGAGACACCCAGGTGCCCCAATCAAATATATTTTTAAAAGATAAAGCAAAGGCACCAAAATATTAATCATTAAATAAAGGCAATGAGTATCTGGGTGTTTCCTATACTTCAAAATATTCAGGATTTAAAGTTAAAAGACATATCCTACTACACCCGAGTAGACTTTGTTGTACTGCGTTTTAGTCTAGATCAATCCTCAAAGCTTCTTTTCTTGTCTTCACGTTTTTTTACAAGTTGATTTTGAGGCTAAACTTTACTGAAGTTTTTCTTAAGAAGTCTATTCAAGGGCGCCTGGGTGGCTCAGTTGGTTAGGCAACTGCCTTTGGCTCAGGTCATGATCCCGGAGACCAGGGATCGAGTCCTACATCGGGCTCCCTGCTCGGTGGGAAGCCTGCTTCTCCCTCTCTCACTCCCCCTGCTTGTGTTCCCTCTCTGGCTATGTTTCTTTCTGTCAAATAAATAAAATCTTTAAAAAAAAAAAAAAGAAGTCTATTCAAGTGTCTGTAAGTCACTCGGTAGGCAGTTTCTTTTTCCATTTCAGTAATCCTCATATTTTTCTCACTTAATTTTTAATTTTTTTTATTTTTCAAGATTTTATTTATTTGACAGGCAGAGACACACAGAGCTTGATCCCAGGACTGTGGGATCATGACCCATGGGGAATGCAGATGCCCAACAACTGAGCCACCCAGGCGCACTCCTCACTTAATTTTTTAAATAGATACTCAAAGAAGTACAAAAAGTAGTACACTGAAAGTTTCCCTTCCACTCCCGCTAGTCATGATCTCTTCCTGCTGGCAACAGCTTTATTAGTACCGTCTATATACTTCCATACCCATTTTATGCTTATACAAACCGGTATTTTTCTTCTTTCCTTACACAAATGATACCATCCTATGTATGTAGCTCTGGTCCTCACATTTTCATTCAGTAATATAACCTGGGAATTTATCCAGAGCCATGTCAGGAGCTTTTACATTTTTTTCTGGCTGCATAGTATTTGTATGGATACATCATGATTTAACCAGTCTTCAAACTGATGGACTTTGGTTACTCCCAAGTTTTTGCTATTACAAATAATACTTTCAAGACTAAACCTGCTCATTTATTTTTTTATTCCTGTGCAAAAATATGTGTAGGAAACATTCTCAAAAGAGGTATTGCTAAGTCAAAGGGTACGTGCATTTTTAATGTTGACAGGTAATAACAAATGTCCCTTTTTAGTGGCTGTACCAATTTATAGTCCTAGCAGCACTCTATGAGCCCCTGTCTCATCACATTGCCCTTCACAAAATATTAACACAATTTTTGTTGTCAGTCTGATAAGTGAAATATGCATTTACGTTTCCTCTTATGAAGGAAATTGAGCATCTATTCATTTTGGTTCTCTTTTCTATGAACTGTTCACATCCTTTACCCATTGTCCTATTGGTTTATAGATCTTTCCCGTAATCTGTTTTTAAAATCTAAATGGTTTCCTCTTTGTTCTTCATGATGAGATGACTACATAATTCCTCAAATAAAATACTTGAAAAGAACTGAAAGGAAGGACACAAACAGATCCTTTACACCCATGTTCACAGTGCTGTTGCAAAGACCCGAGAGGGAACTAACCCAAATATCAATGTGGCGTATGCATCCAATGGAATATTATTCAGCCTTAAAAAGAAAGGGAAGGGCGCCTGGGTGGCTCAGTTGGTTGAGCGACTGCCTTCAGCTCAGGTCATGATCCCAGAGACCTGGGATCGAGTCCCACATCGGGCTCCCTGCTGGGCGGGAGGCCTGCTTCTCCCTCTCTCACTCCCCCTGCTTGTGTTCCCTCTCCCGCTGTTTCTCTCTGTCAAATAAATAAAATCTTTAAAAAAAAAAAAAGGGAATTCGGCCACATGCTACAACATGGATGAACCCTGAGGATATCATGTTAAGTAAATAAACCAGAAAGGACCAATACAGACTGATTCCACTTAAAAGAAGCACCCAGAGTCATCAAATTCAGAGACAGAAAGTAGAATTGTGGTTGCCAAGGGCTGTGCGGAGGGGGAAAGTGGTGTTAATGGCTAAGAGTTTCAGTTTTGCAAAATAAAAGGAGTTCTGGAGACAGATGGTGGTGATGGTCGCACAATGTGAATGTACTTAACACTACTGAGCTGTAGTACACTTAAAAATTGTTGAAATGTCTGGGGCGCCAGGGTGGCTCAGTGGGTTAGGCCACTGCCTTCGGCTCAGGTCATGATCCTGGAGTCCCAGGATCAAGTCCTGATTCGGGCTCCCAGCTCCGTGGGGAGTCTGCTTCTCCCTCTGACCTTCTCCCCTCCCATGATCTCTCTCACTCACTCTCTCTCTCAATAAATAAATATTTTTAAAAAAATAAAATCTTTTAAAAATTAAGATGGTCAATGTTATCTGTACTTTAGCACAATTTAAAAAATAGTAGGAAACCTATGAGATGCCTGGATGGCTCAGTTGTTAAGTGTCTGTCTTCAGCTCTGGTCATGATCCCAGCGTGCTAGGACGGAGCCCCGCATGGGGCTCCCTGCTTGGCGGGAAGCCTGCTTCTTCCTCTCCCTGCTTGTGTTCCCCCTCTTACTGTCTCTCTGTCAAATAAATAAAAATCTTTTTTAAAAAAGAATAGGAAATTTATTCCCAATATTTTAAGTTTTGTAGAGTTTTGATTTGCTTCAGCTTTAATTGGGACACTGGGTCGTGAAATCAAACCCCACATCTAGCTCTGCACTCAGTGTAATCTATTTGGAATTCTCTCTCCTCTCCCTCTCCCCTTCACCTCCCCACCCCCGCCTCACTCTCTCACACATGCACATACTCTCTCTCTCTCAGATATACAAATAAAATCTTAAAAAAAATGAGAAGGGAGGGAATATATCTAAGTGATTAAGTCATGACCACCAGAAATTCAGACTAAAGGGAGGTCAAGGTTAATGTCTGGTATTAATGGATTCATGAAAACATAGATGCCTCTTCCAAAAAGTGGGAATAGCACAGTAAGGGACAGTCCAAGTGGGTGTTTCTCAGAAACCCAAAGACTGCATCTAGGAAGCCTGGTCAAAGAAACAGTACAAGTCACACAACCGGGGATCAGGGCCAACTAACAAGAACAAGTAAGACCTCACTCTCATCAGGTGGTTGGAGTAAGGGGCTGATTACCTGGACAGCATCTAAGTGAGGTATTTTTTACCCTAAATTCATAGGTTCTCAAGGTACCTTCTAACTGAAGATATTCACTAACTTCTCACGAAATTTAGCATTTTCCGAAATTGTGCATAGGCCAAAAAATCGGTTGGATTAGCAGCACCTGTGATCACAGATATTTTATATCACATTACAGCTATTACTGATATCAAGATATACTTTATATGCATCACTATTTCAAAATTACAATATTGCCACTAGATCTTTGTCATTTAATGTGAATGAACACATGATTATTTTTTAAGTATTTTGATAACTTTACTTCACATAACTATATCTCATCAGAAACCTTATGCAGGGCGCCTGGGTGGCTCAGTTGGTTAAGCGACTGCCTTCGGCTCAGGTCATGATCCTGGAGACCCGGGATCGAGCCCCACATCGGGCTCCCCGCTCGGCGGGAAGCCTGCTTCTCCCTCTCTCACTCCCCCTGCTTGTGTTCCCTCTCTAGCTGTGTTTCTCTCTGTCAAATAAATAAATAAAACCTTTAAAAAAAAAAAAGAAAAAAAAAAAAAAGAAACCTTATGCATTTTCTTTTTTTCCCCCAAGTTTTTGTTTAAATTTCCGTTAGTTAACACACAGTGTAAACTAGTTTTAGGTGCAGAATTTAGTGATTCAGCACTTCCATACAACAGCCGGTACTCATCACAAGTGCCCTCCATGATCCTCATCATCTATTTCACCCATCCCCCCACCCACCTGCCCTCCGGTAACCATCAGTTTGTTCCCTATAATTAAGAGTCTGTTTTGGGGTACCTGGGTGGCTCAGCCGTTAAGTGTCTGCCTTTGGCTCAGGTCATGACCCCAGAGTCCTGGGATCGAGCCCCACATCAGGCTCCCTGCTCAGCGGGGAGTCTGCTTCTCCCTCTGCCTGGTGCTCCCACTGCTTGTGCTCACACACTCTCTGTCAAATAAATAAATAAAAATCTTTTTTAAAATGTCTGTTTCTTGATTCTCCTCTTTTTTTTTTTTTTTAAAGATTTTATTTATTTGACAGAGAAACACAGCCGGAGAGGGAACACAAGCAGGGGGAGTGAGAGAGGGAGAAGCAGGCTTCCCGCCGAGCAGAGAGCCCGATGTGGGACTCAATACCGGGTCTCTGGGATCATGACCTGAGCTGAAGGCAGTCGCCTAACCAACTGAGCCACCCAGGTGCCCCGATTCTCCTCTTTTATACACCACCCATGTTTGTTTGGTTTCTTAAATTACACACAAGTGAAATCATATTGTATTTGTCCTTCTCTGACTTGTTTCAAATAGGATCACACTCTCTAGCTCTACCCACATCACTGCAAATGGCAAGATTTCATTCTTTTTTATGTAATATTCCATTGTACACATGTGCCCCATCCTTTTTATCCATTCATCAGCTGATGGACATTTAGGCTCTTTCCAAAATTTGGCTCTTATTGATAATGCTGCTATAAACTTTGGGTAGCATGTACTCCCTTTGAATCTGTAATTTGTATCCTTTGGGTAAATACCTAGTAGTGCAATTGCTGGATCATAGAGGAGCTCTATTTTTAACTTTTTGAGGAACCTCCATACTGTTTTCTTTTCTTTTCTTTTTTTTTTTAAGATTTTATTTATTTATTTGACACAGAGAGAGATCACTGGCAGGCAGGAGGCAGGAGAGAGAGGAGGAAGCAGGCTCCCTGCCTTGCAGAGAGCCCGATGTGGGCCTTGATCCCAGGACCCTGAGATCATGACCTGAGCTGAAGGCAGAGGCTTTAACCCACTGAGCCACCCAGGCACCCTCCATACTGTTTCCTACGGTACCTGCACCACTTTGCATTCCCATCAACAGTGCAAGGAGGTTCCCCTTTCTCCACATCCTCACCAACACCAGTTGTTTCCTATGTTGTTAAGTGTAGCCATTCTGACTAGTGTGTGGTGACATCTCACTGTAGTTTTGATTTGTATTTCCCTGACAGTCAGTGATGTTGAACATCTTTTCATGTGCTGTTGACCATCTGGATGTCTTCCTTGGACAAATGTTTATTCATATCTGCAGCCCATTTCTTAACTGGATTATTTGGGTTTTGGAAGCTAAGTTTTATAAGTTCTTTATATGAAGTCCTATGTGTTTTCTGTATTTAAAAACACCTTAGGGCGCCTGGGTGGTTCAGTCACTTAACTGCCTGCCTTTGGCTCAAGTCTGGGATTGAGTTCCATGTCAGAATTCCTGATCCACAGAGTGTGCTTGTCTCTCTGCCCCTCCCCTGACTCATTTTCTCTCTTACTCTTTTTCTCAAATAAATAAAATATTAAAAAAAAAAAAAAAAAAACACTAGGGGCCTTGGGTGGCTCACTCAGTTAAGCATCTGCCTTCAGATCAGGTAATGATCTCAGGGTCCTGGGATCGAGCCCCATGTCAGGCGCCCTGTTCAGCAGGGGGTATTCTTATCCTTCTCCTTCTGCTCCTCTCCCGCTTGTGCTCTTTCTTGCACTCGCACTCCCTGAAATAAATAAAATCTTTAAAAAAAAAAAAACATTGTAGGGGTGCTGGGCTGCTTGGTCCATAGAGTGTGTAACTCCTGATCTTGGGGTTCTGATTTCAAGCCCCATGTTAGGTATAGAGATTATTTAAAAATAAAATCTAAAGAACCAATTTGAAGGAGCTCACAAGATTTATCAGACTGCTAAAGGAGTCTTTATCCTAGATAAAG
The DNA here is from genome assembly GCA_004023965.1 of Spilogale gracilis. Classification (NCBI taxonomy): domain Eukaryota; kingdom Metazoa; phylum Chordata; class Mammalia; order Carnivora; family Mephitidae; genus Spilogale; species Spilogale gracilis. The sequence continues at coordinate 6,912 of PITA01014633.1, forward strand.
AAGCAAAGAAAACTTGAGGACATGAGAGGACTCTGGTGCTAAGTCTCCAACATATAGCACACACTTTCCTTCTCCTTACCTTAACTGCACAATATCCATGTAAAATATTAACAATTTCTTTAATTCTTCTAACAATTCTTCTAAACATAAGTGTTACTGTTTAAGAGTGGAAGAATCTTAACCTGGGAAAGGCACCTGAACAAAGTCCTGGAGTCCCATCTATACTATCGAAACGGTTCTCACCTATTTTCTGCCTTTTCAGCCAGCAACTTCCCTTTGTGGGAAGTGCACTCTCTCTACCTGGTGGGCTATTATTCGCCCACTACAGGAGTGGACACATGGCCCAGGCCAGCCAATATGACTCCTCACCTCTGTTTCCTTGCATATAGCAACTGGTCCATATGTAAAGATCCTAACCTAAGGAGAGTCAGTTTTTTAGAAAATGGCATGGGCTCTTGAAGAGAAGATTCATCTCTCTCTTTCCCAAGACCTTAACACAAAATGACCACTGAAACCTGGAAGAGGTATCTGTGCCACTATTTAAAAAATATGTCCTTGGGGCGCCTGGGTGGTCAGTGGTTAAGCCTCTGCCTTCGGCTCAGGTCATAATCCCGGAGTCCTGGGATCAAGCCCCACATTGGCTGCCTGCTCGGCAAGAAGCCTGCTTCTCCCTGTCTCACTCCTGCTGCTTGTGTTCCCTCTCTGGCTGTGTTTCTCTCTGTCAAATAAATAAAATCTTTAAAAAAAAAATGTCTGAAAATAAAGCCAAAAAGGAAAGTGGAGTTGATCTAACTAAGCCTAAAGCCCTTCAGTAGCCCAGCTAAATGAAACAATAGTCTTTCTTTTGTTTACACCAGTTTGAGCAGTTTCTTTCTCCCGCCACTGAAAGAATTCTGCAAAACACGTAAGAATTAAGATATCTTCTCCTATTTAATGTAATTTGGACATTATATGCAGACAGTCTGATGAAGAGAAATTCAACCTTGCCCATGACATGCCTGCTAGGGGACACTGGATAATCTAATCTCTCTGCATTTCAGTTTCCTCATCTGTAAAATGTATTAGGTGGTATTAGAACGTACTTCATGCTGCTGTTGTGAGAATTAAATAAGTTTTTATGTGTACAAGTGCTCAACATAAACAGTCAATGTAGTCATTAAGATCTCTTAACGATTAAGATCGTTAACATCATAAATTAGATTCTATATTTAGATACGGGGAAAATATTCCATAAATTCAAAGAAATATATCACAAATTCAGATTAACAGTAGCTAACATGACTCATGTCAAGTCAAACAGTATTAATTGCAATAAGCCGGGGCGCCTGGGTGGCTTAGTCGGTTAAGTGTCTGCGTTTGGCACAGGTCATGACCCAGGGTCCTGGGATTGAGTCCTACATCAGGCCCCTGCTTCTCCCTCTCCCCCTTTCCCTTCCTCCTGCTCTACTGTCTCTTTCCCTCTCAAATAAATAAATTTTTAAAAAAATTTACCACCTCAGGGGCGCCTGGGTGGCTCAGTGGGTTAAAGCCTCTGCCTTCAGCTTAGGTCATGATCTCAGGGTCCTGGGATCGAGCCCCACATCGGGCTCTCTGCTTGGCAGGGAGCCTGCTTCCTCCTGTCTCTCTGCCTGCCTGCCTCTCGACCTAACTGTGATCTATCTCTGTCAAATAAATAAATAAAATCTTAAAAAAAAAAAGTTTAAAAATTTACCACCCCAAAATGTTATAATTTCTAAGTATTTAGCCCAATTTTTTTTTAGGAAGTTTTACCCCCAATGAGGGGCTCAAATGCACATCCGCAAGATCAAGAGTCATATGCTCTACCAACTGAGCCAATGAGGCGCTCACATTTAGTACAATTTTAAATAACAAACCCATCTGCTCTTCCTTTTTTAAAAAAAGTGTTTTTAGTTGTGGTAAAATACACATAAAATTTATCATCAACCATTTTTAAGTGTACAGTTCAGTGGCATGAGATATATTCACATTGTTGTGCAACCAATTATCAAAACCTTCTCACCCACCAAACTGAAACTCTATGCCCATTAAACAACTGCCATTTCTCCCCAGCCCCTACCCTCTGTTTTTATGAATCTGACTACTCAAGGCACCTCATTCAAGTCAGACAGTATTTGTCCTTGTGACTGGCTTATTTCACTTACCATAATGTCTTGCTGTCCTTTTACGCTATATGTCAAAGCTTGTCTCCAAGTTTTACTACAACTTCACAGTAGATTCTTACCCTTCCCATACTGAATAGTCTCAAGTAATTTTAAGTAGGTCCTCCAAAAAGCGTTAAGTACTTCCTAAGAGGCCAAAGGCACTCCTTCTCTCTAAAACACCAATGACTAAAATCTACACAAAACCCATAATTTTTTGACAAAATTGTATGAATGAGAATAAGATTAATCAATAACTTCATGCCCTTTTTCTACACACTTAAATACCAGCAAATCTCCCCAAACCACTCCTCCACAAATTCATGCCAGCCACTCCTTTTTTTTTTTTTTTTAAAGATTTTATTTATTTGACAGAGAGAAACACAGCCATAGAGGGAACACAAGCAAGGGGAGTGAGAGTGGGAGAAGCAGGCTTCCCGCCGAGCAGGAAGCCCGATGTGGGACTCGATCCCGGGTCTCCGGGACCATGCCCTGAGCCGAAAGCAGTCGCCCAACCAACTGAGCCACCCAGGCGCCCCAACCAGCCACTCCTAATAACTGGAAAACTATGATGTTTCTCCTTTCTTTTTTTTTTTTTTAAAAGGTTTTATTTATTTATTTGACAGAGAGAAACACAGCCAGAGAGGGAACACAAGCAGGGGGAGTGAGAGAGGGAGAAGCAGGCTTCCTGCCGAGCAGGGAGCCCGATGCGGGGCTCGATCCCGGGTCTCCGAGATCATGACCTGAGCCGAAGGCAGTCGCTTAACCAACTGAGCCACCCAGACACCCCGATGTTTCTCCTTTCTGGTAGACCCTAATTACTCTCTGGGTCATATTTTTTTTCATGCTTTTTTAAATTTAAATTCAAGTTAGTTAACATATAGTGTATTATTAGTTTCACACTCTGGGTCATATTCATTTCACATTTACTGTCTGCCATCTTTTTTCTAGTGGGACTCTCTTTTATATTCCCCAGAAAAATGCTAAAGTAGAGAAAGTATCATATACTTCTTAAAAAAATAAACTCTGAACTGCTAAATATACAACAAATATTCTATTAGAGTATATGATAAACTGATTTTAATAAATCAAACAGAAGGGGATCCTGAATGGCTCAGTTGTTTAAGCATCTGCCTTGGGCTCAGGTCATGATGTCAGGGTCCTGAGAAGAGAGAGCCCCTGCTCAGTGGGGAGTCTGCTTTCCCTCCCCTCTGACCACCCCCCTACCTCACCCCCACTTCTGTTCTGTTCCTCTCAAATAAATAAGATATTTTTAAAAATAAATGAATCAAGAGGTGCCTGGGTAGCTCAGTCGTTGGGCATTTGCCTTCGGCTCCGGTCATGATCCCAGGTTCTGGGATACAACCCCGCATCAGGCTCCCTGCTCGGCCGGTAGCCTGCTTCTCCCTCTCTCACTCCCCCTGCTTGTGTTCCCCCTCTAGCTGTGTTACTCTCTGTCAAAAAAATAAAATCTTAAATAAATAAAGAGATAGATAGACAGATAGATAAATCAAAAAGAAAAAAATCAAATCACCAGGAAATAGTAACAACTCTAGTTTTATTGTTGAACATTTACATCTTACAAAAATAATTAAGTATTGAGATAATCCAAGGAGACTATTTAAAATCAGTAACAAAGGTAAAACAATATTGTGCTTCAGGGTTAAGATTAAGAGTAAATCAGATTCAATTAAGTATGCATAGCTAAATTAAAAATTAAAAGGTTAGCCTCATAAGTACAGAAATAGAGTACATACAGTAATATATTTTCCAAAGAAGCAGAGAAGAAAAAATGAAAAGAGAAAACAAACAAGATCAAACCTCAATCCAAAAAAAAAGGCAAGAAAGGAGGGGAAAAAAGCACAGCAAGCGTAAGGTGGTAGAAAAAGTCCAAATCCATTCATTCAACAATTATATTATGGAAAATCCACCAAAGGCCAGATACTGTTTTAGGTACTAGGAATACAGCAATAAACGAGACATACAAAAATATCTGTCCTCACCAAGTTTCCATCCTAGTGGGGTAAACACAGTAAAACAGATAAATGAATAAACCACATGGCATGTTAAATGATGGTAAGCACAATGACAATGAGTGCAGTGGAGATGTAAGAGGTTATGTAGGGAAGACCTCACTGAGAAGGTAGTACTCTAAAAAGTATGAGGGAGTTAACGGATTAAACCATGTACACAGATGGGGGCACATTCCAGACAAAGGAACCCCAACTGCAAATACCCTGAGGCTGGGATGTGCTTGAAGAGGCCAGAGAGTAAAGAGGAGCAGTAGCAAGAGATGAGACCAGAGGTAAGACAGGAGGGGATTGGGTGCCTGGGTGGCTCAGTGGATTAAAGCCTCTGCCTTCAGCTCAGGTCATGATCTCAGGGTCCTGGGATCGAGGCCCACATCGGGCTCTCTGCTCAGCAGGGAGCCTGCTTCCTTCTCTCTCTCAGTCTGCTTCTCTGCCTACTTGTGATCTCTCTCTCTGTCAAATAGATAAATAAAATCTTAAAAAAAAAAGAAAAGACAGGAGGGGATCACACAGGATCTTGGGAACCACTCTACCAACTTTGGCTTTTACTCTGAGTGAAATGGGTAGTACCTACAGGATTTTTTGAAGGGAGGGCAATAATTTTTTGGGGGAGGATCACTTTAGGTGCTCTGATGAAAAGAGACTGAAAGAAGATAAAGCAGATTAGTTGGGTGCCAACTGCAATAACGCAGAGAGTTGTAAATTGGACTAGTGGAAATGGTAAGATAGGGCTGGGAGTCTGGACAGATTCACAGGATTTGCTGATTATATGTGTGGAGTAAAAGAGATGAGTCATGGATGACTCCAAAAGTTTGGACCTGAACAAAACCTCAGATATGACAATGAGTGAGTACAAAAACCTGCCAGTCAAACGGCAGAGCCTGTCGACTTGGGATTTTTTAAAAATCCCCAGCGATACGCTGTTTAAAAAGCACAGAAAAAGGTTAAAAGTAAAATGATGGGGAACAATGAGACAAGTATCAAATGACAACAGCCCTACTATACTAATTTCAGACAGACAAGAAGCCGGCTCTCTTAATCTCTATCTCCCGTCTTTAGTTTAACAATCTGGTATTTCTGAACCCTGTCTTCCCTAAGAGACTGTTGTTCCCAGGGATGTCACAGCCTTGTGTGGACCCACCCACAACTTAGACCAATCCCTAGCTGGTGGTCATTGAACTATTTCCAAAATGTTCGAAGTTCTGCACCTACTTCACGTTATTTCTCCTCCATCACAGATGTTAAATAATTTGGAAGTTCAGGGCCAATTCTCTATTCTGAGCAATTTCTACTTCCAAAGTGAAGAAGGCTTCTACGCGAAGTGCTGGGCGGCGCTGCCCACTCCGCTCCCTCGCCCGCGGCCCGAGCTGCGGCCCCCGCCCGCCCGGACTCCCTTCCAGCCCTCGCGTCCGGGTCCGGTCGGGGTGGCCGACTGCACGCAACGCCCGACTCTGACAATCTCATAAGTTTCTAGGAGAGGACAGAAGGACCAAAGCCCTGCAGGGTGACGCAGCGGCCACAGGCCAGCCACCAACGCTTGGCTCCCGCAGCCCCCCTCAGCCCCTCCGGAGCTCACCTGCCCCTCAGCTACCCGGGTGGTCCGAGCCTCGATTCTCGTACGCGCGGGTTCGTAGCGAAGCTTCCGGCTTGGGCCGGAAGTGCTTCTTTAGGGAGACAGGAAGTCCCGCCTCCGGGATATGAAATGCGGTCGCTGGAGCTCAGGCGCGGATGTAATAGACGAGGGTCTTGGGAGCCAGGTAGATGTTTGGTCCGTCCACCCGAACCTGGGCAAACTCTCCGCCCCTGTGCTGTATAGGTGATTCCCGCAAACCCAGAATGTCAGAACAACCCAATGAATGTGCATGATCTAGTTTACTTATTATTCGGTACCATATTTATGCAGAGTCTACCGCGTAGGAAGCGTGTAGTCACAGAGAAAAAGATAGTGTTGCTGCCTCAAAAACTAAACATAATTAGCTAAAAACATAAGGCGGAATGAAAGTAAATACAATAACAAATTCCATAGGCATGTTACTTTCTAAGCCTTAGCATTCTCCTATGTAACTAGCTCAATGGATCAAATGGTTTGTTGTGAGGATCAAATGAGATGACACAAATAAAGTTCAGCAGTGGGGTCTGGTAGGTGATTAAAACACAGTACCGGGCGCCTGGGTGGCTCAGTGGGTTAAGCAAATGAGTCCTGGGATGGAGTCCCACATCCGGCTCTCTGCTCAGCAGGGAGCCTGCTTCCCCCTCTTTCCCTGCCTGTCTCTCTGCCTACTTGTGATCTCTGTCAAATAAATAAATAAAATATTTAAAACACACACACACACACACACACACACACACACACACAATACCTGTGATGTTGTTATCACTACTTGAAAATAAGAGGCCATTCAACCACCTAAGGGGAAAGTGAATAAAAACTCAGGGAGGTAGCATTCATACTGACTATTAAAGTTGAGAAGAATTTCAGTACATGAGATAGATACCCATTGTGAATCTGTAAAAACTGCTTTTGTTGATTAATGAAGAGACATAGAATGAAAAACCTTGCTCCCTAAAACAAACTTTGTTTGTTGTTTGAAGCTTTGTTGTTTAAAATCCTGTCAGTAAGAATGGAATATCCTTCTCTTGCCTGGTTGAGCTGAGCCATATGGGTCATTTTGACACTTTTCCGGTACAGGTATACAGCTTCACATAGGGGTTTTCAAATATAACATTCCATATTTATTTTACTTTGTAGTTTTCAAGGATTCTAGACCTTAGAGTCTGCTTCATAGCCCAGACAGAGCCTGCTTAATTCTTACCTATACTCCAACCAATCCTATGCTGTCCCTGTCTCTTCCCGCCTTTTTTTTTTTAAGATTTTATTTATTTGACAGAGAAAAACACAGCCAGAGAAGGAACACAAGCAGCAGGAGTGAGAGAGGGAGAAGCAGGCTTCCCGCCAAGCAGGGAGCCTGATGTGGGACTTGATCCCAGGTCTCCGGGATCATGACCTAAGCCGAAGGCAGTTGCTTAACCAACTGAGCCACCCAGGTGCCTCTCTTCCTGCCTTTTTTCTAGATAGACTCCCCCAGTTGTTCTAGTGTGTATGGTCTGACTTGTTTCTTTTTTTTTTTTTTAAAGATTTTATTCATTTGACAGAGAGAAACACAGCCAGAGAGGGAACACAAGCAGGGGGAGTGAGAGGGAGAAGCAGGCTTCCCGCAGAGCAGTGAGCCCGGTGTGGGACTCGATCCCGGGTCTCCAGGATCATGACCCGAGCCAAAGGCAGCCGCCCAACCAACTGAGCCACCCAGGCGCCCCATGGTCTGACTTGTTTCAACAAATTAATAAAGCTGACTTTGTTAGACTACAGGCTTGTCTTTGATGGACTTTATCACTGTTTATTTTGACCAAGCTTCTTGCACTCGTGAAGGTGGGAGGACACTTTTAACCCTAACTTAGACAAAAACTGAAGCAGATAAATTATTTACTGACATTCATATGTGCCCTAAAAAGAGTTGTGGACTTTTTAACCTGAAGGTTTTTAAATTGCCTTTTGGCAAAGAAAAACCACCATTCTTGAAAATTGTTTGGCACCCACCAAATTCAGACCACCCCACAACAGAAGGAAAGCATGAACCTGATTTTTCTTTGTATATTCTTCTCTCCACTAATTTTTTTTAAAGATTTTATTTATTTATTTGACAAAGAGAGAGAGACAGTGAGAGATGGAACACAAGCAGGGGGAGTGGGAGAAGCAGGCTCCCCACTGAGTAGGAAGCCCAATGTGGGGCTCCATCCCAGGGCCTTGGGAGCCAAAGGCAGATGTTTAATTACTGAGTCACCTAAGAATCCCTTTTCTCCACTAAACTGTGACAATACTTGCCTAGTTTTATCTAGAGTGAAATAATGATTTTCTGCCTTCAGTCCTTTTCTTGTCACATTGATCCTATACACTATGTTGCTGCCTCAACTATGTTACCTACTTGAAGTACTCACTCTGGTAAACCTTTCCCTCAAAAACAGGTATACATCCTGTCTCTCATTCCTCACCTCCTTCTCGTATCCCTTTCAGCCTGGCCTTCTGGCTTCACCAGTAACTTCAAATCACTAAGGTGATTCCTCAGTCTCCATATCCCTTGATTTCTCTACAGCATAGGTTGATAGGATTCTCACTCTTTGTTGTAAAAATCATACTTAAGGGGCACCTGGGTGGCTCAGTCAGCTGAGCATCCAACTCTTGACTTCAGTTAGGGTCATGGTCTCCGCGGGTTGTGAGATCGAGCCCTGCAACAGACTTCCTGCTCGGTGCAGACTCTGCTTGTCCCTCTCCCTCTTGCTCCTCCCCCTGCTTGCTCTCTCTCAAATAAATAGGTAAATACATGGGGCGCCTGGGTAGCTCAGTTGGTTAAGCTATTGCCTTCGGCTCAGGTCATGATCCTGGAGGCCCCGGCCCGAGCCCCATGTCGGGCTTCCTGCTCGGTGGGAGGCCTGCTTCTCCCTCTGCTTGTGTTCCCTCTCTGGCTGTGTTTCTCTCTGTCAAATAAATAAATAAAATCTTTTTTAAAAAAATAGATAAATACGATCTTTAAAAATAAAAAATAAATAAAAATAAAAGTTGCATTTCAAATATTATACAAAAAAGCTCAAACTTAAAATATTGAATATTTGCAATGGAATCCCTGCTGAGTTTCATCACTGGTGCATTGAATAGATATCTAGTGAGTGTCAGCTCTGCACCAAATACTGTTTTCAGCATTTGAGGTCGAGCAGTGAAAAAGAGATACAGTGTCCCATAATGGGACATTTATATTCTAATGGCATGAGACAGATGATACATAAATAAAATAAATAATTTCAGATTTTGCTAAGTGCAATAAAGGAAGTAGAGGGTGCTATCATAAGGTGTAACCAACTCAGAGTAGGAACGTAAGGGGAAGATAACTTTCAAGATGGTATTTGAACTGACAGCTGCAAGATAAGAAGGATCCAGCAATGTTTAAACAAAACAAAACCCGAGGGGCGCCTGGGTGGCTCAGTTGGTTGAGCGTTGGATTCTTGGTTTCCGCTCAGGTCATGATCTCATGGGTTGTGGGGCTGAGCCCTGAGTCAGCTTTCTCCCTGAGTGGGGATTCTCGTGGAAGATTCTCCCCCTGGAGCCCTCTCCCACATGCACTCAAGTTCTTGCTCTTTCTCTCTCAAATCTTAAAAGAAAAACTGCAAACAGAACATTATAGGTCTAAGGAAGAGCAAATATGAAGATCCCAAAGTGGGAAATACTGAGTTTTGAAAGCTCTTTCTAGGGGTGCCTGGGTGGCTCAGTGGGTTAAGTGGCTGTCTCATGTCAAGTCATGATTTCGGAGTCCTGGGATAGAGCCCTGCACCAAGGTTGGTTCTCCTTCTAGCCCCATTGCAAGGAAGAGTCAGACTTCCAGGGAGATGTTCCACAGTGGCAAGTGTTTATCATGCAAAGTTCTTGCCAGCCTTCTTCTTATGAACTTTTGGCCCTTCTAACGTGACAACTTTCCCTCTTATTATACTGGTTGTGAAGATTAGTTGTGTCAATTTAGGCTAGGTCATGGCCCCCAGATGTTTGGTCAAACACTAGTCTAAATGTTGTTGTGAAGGAGTGTTTTAGAAGATTAGCAGTTACATCAGTAGACTTTGGGTAAAGCAGATTTCTCTCCTTACTAGGGGTGGGCCTTGTCTCGTCCAATCAGTTGAAGGTCTTAAGAGAAAAAGACTGACCTCCTTAGAGAAAGAGAGAATTCTGCCTCCACTGAAGTGTAGGACTTTGAAACATGGAGAAAAATATTAGAGTTCTTTCCATAAGAAAAAAGCAAGGAATGACTGCTGAGTAGATTAAAAAACATCTGTCATAGACTCAATTCATTGTCTTCTCAAATCTCTCCAATGATACTTTTTTATTATGGTTTATCTTATTATAAGGGTTTTTCTGTTCCCTTGATTATTCCTGTTTACTTTAAATTTCTCTATTTTGTTGTTGCTGTTTCTTCTTCTTATTTTTTTTTATCTTGGTCTTTCTCTGTTATACTGCAGGTACTCTATAAATGTGGGAATTTCTGGTTGTCCATTTAAAATGAGGCAGTCGAGGTGCCTGGGTGGCTCAGTTGGTTGAGCAACTGCCTTTGACTCAGGTCATGATCCTGGAGACCCGGGATCAAGTCCCACATCGGGCTCCTTGCTCGGCGGAAAGCCTGTTTCTCCCTCTCTCACTGCCCCTGCTTGTGTTCCCTCTCTTGCTGTGTTTCTCTCTGTCAAATAAATAAAATCTTTAAAAAGGTAAAATAAAATAAAATGAGGCAGTAGAAGTTCTAAATGGGAGCTAGCTGGAACTTGACTTCTGTGGGTAAGGCTGCTTGATGTTAAGTCTGTCATGTGAAAGGGAAGGGAACAGCCATCATGATCCAGGAAGGCTCCCAAATGCCAGCTAGAAGAGTGTAGCTCTTTGACACCAACACCTTTTCCAGTTGCCCAGATTCTCCCCAGAAACTGACTTCTAGCTCTCTAGAGAACATGTCTTACTTTTTTTTGCTCAGAGATATATACCTGGCAAAGATGATTAGCTTCCCCACTGGGGTACAAGAAAGAGGTAGAGGGAGGAATGCATCCTTTTCTTTATAGAGCCATTAATTTATGTTTTCATCTGCATTTATCCCTTCAAACCTCTGTGTTGACAAGTATAGCACTGTTTCAGTTCATTTCCTATCACTTCTCTAATAGATTACCACAATCTAAGTGGCTTAAGACAACATAAATTAATTATATTTCAGTTCTTTAGAAATCCAACACTTCTCACTGCGCTAAAATCAAGGTGTCAGCGGGGCTGTGTTCCTATCTGGAGGCTTCAGGCAAGAATCTATTCCTTGCCTTTTCTGGTTTCTAGAAGCCACTTGTATTCCATGGCTCATGGTCCCGTTCCTCCACCTTCACAGTCAGAAATGGTGCGTTGACTCCTTACCGTATTACACCACTCTCACCTTGTTTCCATTCTCACATCTTCTCTGACTCTTCCTATCTGCCTCCCTCTTCCACATGGAAAATCCTTTTATTACTTTGGTCCACCTGGGCAATTTAGGATAATCTCCGTATTTTTAAAAAAGATTTTATTTATTTATTTGACACACAGAGAGATCCCAGGTAAGCAGAGAGGCAGGCAAAGAGAGAGGGAAGCCGACTCCCCGCTGAGCAGAGAGCCTGATGCGGGCCTTGATCGCAGGACCCTGAGATCATGACCTGAGCCCAAGGCAGAGGCCTTAACCCACTGAGCCACCCAGGTGCCCTAATCTCCGTATTTTAAGGCCATCTGATTAGCAACCTTAATTCACCTGCAACCTTAGTTCCCCTTTGCCATATAATGTACCATGTTTACAGTTCTGGGGACAAGGACATGGGTATCTTTGGTGGGGGCAAAATTCTGTCTATACATCTGGTTCTACTGAGCCTGTTGGATCCTGGGTCAGCCCCAGCCCCTTTCCTATGTATTTTTAGCTAGGGCTTTATCCACACTGCTTTCATCAATCAGTCATCTGCTTTCTGCATTTCAGGAATTTTAACATTTTATTTATTTGAGAATGTGAGAGACAGAGCCCAAGTGGAGGGGGAGGGGCAAACGGAGAGGGAGAAACACACTTCCCGTGGAGCTGGGAGCCCAGATGCAGGGCTGAATCCCAGGACGGTGGGATCATGACCTTAGCTGGAGGCAGACAGTAACTGACTGAGCCACCCAGGCGTCCAGCATATAGATAGTCTTGCTGCACTCAATCACACACTGTGATTCAATCAATTTATATTGATAGACATTTGTTAACTTTTTTCTATTATATGTATTGCTGTAATAAATAAATAAATAAACAAACAAATAAATAAATCTTATATACATTTTGCATGCCTAAGGGGGTATATCTTATTTATATATTCCCTACTCAAAATATAAAACAAAATCACCGTGTGACCCAGCCATTCCACTTCTAGGATTTACCTGTCACTGTTGGCTTGAGCTGCTATAACATAACTGAGCGGCTTAAATCATGGAAGTTTATTTTCTCACAGTACTGGAGGCACTAGTCCAAGATTAAGGTGCCAGCCAATTTGATTCCTGGTGAGCAGGTCTTTCCTGGCTTGCAGATGGCTCTCTTCTCACGGTGCCCTCACATGACAGAGAGAGAGAAAATAACTTTCTCTTGTTTCTTTTTATAAGGACACTAATCCTGTTGGATCAGGTCCTTACCCTTATGACCTCATTTAAACAAAATTACTTCCATAAAGGCCCTATCTCCAAATATAGTAATATTGGAGGTTGAGGCTTCAAAATGTGAATTTCGGAGGAACATGACCACCAGTCCGTAACATTACTCAAAAGAAATGAAAAAATACACCGCCACAAAAACTTACATGCAAATGTTGACATTATTCACAATAGCCAAAAAGTAGGAACAACCCAAATGTCTGTCAACTCATAAATGGGTATAACAAAATGTGGTCTACCCATGCAATGGATTTATTCAGACTTAAAAAGAAATGAAGTTGTGATCATGACCAGAGCCAAAGGCAGTGGCTTGAGTGGACTGAGCCATCCAGGTGCCCCTCCCTCTACTGTTGACCCAGGTTCTTTTGTTATACTTTTTTTTTTTAAGATTTTATTTACTTGACAGAGAGAAACACAGCCAGAGAGGGAACACAAGCAGGGGGAGTGAGAGAGGGAGAAGGAGGCTTCCTGCCGAGCAGGGAGCCTGACGTGGGACTCGATCCCCTGACGTGGGACTCGATCCCCAGTCTCCAGGATCATGACCTGAGCCAAAGGCAGTCGCTTAACCAACTGAGCCACCCAGGCGCCCCTCTTTCGTTATACTCTTATGTAGGTATGTAAAACAGGGCATAAGCTACTCTAGGGAAGCCCTTTGTTATTGTCTTGAAATGCAATCAATCCATTTATTTAAATGTATAATGTACCTGAGTTACAAATCTTCACTTCTCCCACTCTGCTAGAACTTTTCTGGAAAAGCCTCCATTTCCTTGATCCTCTTTCCTTACGTGATGGAAGTTACTGTCTGTGCTTTGAAGGTCACAGCTAACCTGTTCCGTGGTCTCCCTGAGTAAGCAGCAGAGGTCCTGTCAGAAGTGTCTCTGGGGATGAAGGCACACACAGGGATAGAATCATAGCGATTTCACACAGCCATGGTGACACTCTGCCAGCCTAACTCTGATGCCATCTCTGTATCCTTTTGGCAAATCACCTCTCCACAGTTGTATATAAAAACAGTGTCCTCTCTTCCCATACAGAAGCCAAAGGGTCCTGGGAGGTTGATCTGTCCTCCTCTTACTGCTACAGCCAAAGGGTAATATGTGACCTAATCTGTGACAATTGGATTCTGCCTCCGGGGAGATTTGTCTTTACTTTTCTTTTTTCCTTCATTTTCTCTCCTCTCCTCCTTTCCCCTCCCCTCCTCTCTTCACTTCTTCTCTTGTTTAAGTAGACTTCACACCCAGCGTGGAGACCAATGTGTGGCTTGAACTCATGACTCTGAGTTCCAGACCTGAGCTGAGATTAAGAGTTGGACACTTAGCTGACTGAACCACCAGGCGCCCTTAGGAAGCTTCTTGAGTGGAAAGAGACCTTTGGGAGTCCCCTCATCTGGCAGCCGACTCCGACCAAATGGCTAAATAGTATTTGCTGTTATAGTTATTTTCTGGTTCTTGTTCTACCTTGGTGATTTGTCCTGAACTTGAATGTGAACCTGGTGATCCCTTCAATAAATTACTTTTGTTCTCAAGGTATTTAGTTTTATATGTCCAATTCTTTATGGTTGACTTAATATGTCAGCTTTTTAAAAAAGTTTTAAAAATTTTGTTTTTGAGGTAATCTCTACACCTGACATGAGCTCAAACTCATGACCGAGATCAAGAGTCAGAAGCTCTGGGGCGCCTGGGTGGCTCAGTTGGCTGAGCGACTCCCTTCAGCTCAGGTCATGATCCTAGAGACCCGGGATTGAGTCCCACATCGGGCTCCCTGCTCAGCAGGAAGCCTGCTTCTCCCTCTCTCACTCCTGCTGCTTGTGTTCCCTCTCTGGCTGTGTTTCTCTCTGTCAAATAAATAAAATCTTTAAAAAAAAAAAAAAAGAGTCAGAAGCTCTACCCACTGAGCCAGCCAGATGCTTCAACCTGTCAGCTTTAATAAATCATATCTTTCTTGTAAAACACTGACATGTGTTAGGATATCATTTATTACAACTAAATTCTCTTTAAATATTTTACTTTTCAAGTGTTTTAACTATTCGCATTTTACAATTTCTGTTAAGTGACTTTACAAGTTTTGCTAAGATTTACAAATTACTTTTGTAGCTTACCATTAAATATCCTATTATTCATTAAAGCAATTCTCAGATCTTCAGATATAGTTTTCTTTGTATACAGTAACAAATATAATTCAAGGATAATCAACTGGTCATTCTCCTAAAGCATACAGTACTTTATAAGGAATGCACACGGGGTGCCTGGGTGGCTTAGTCAATTGAGTGTCTGACTCTTGGTTTTGGCTCAGGTCATGACCTCAGGGTCCTGGGATTGAGCCTCTTGTGGTGTTCTGTGCTCAGCATGAAGTCTGAGTGGGACTGTCCCTCTCCTTCTCCCCTCCCCCCTAATAAATAAATAAATAAATAAAATCTTAAAAAAAAAAAAAAGAAAAACACTTGTGTGGCTCAGTGGGTTAGGCATCTGCCTTTGGCTCAGGTCATGATCCCAATTCCCTGGGATTGAGTCCTGCACTGGGGGGAGGGGGGTGTTCTTGCTCAGCGGGGAGCCTGCTTCTCCCTCAGCCCCTCCCCCCTCACCACACTCTCTTCCTCTGACAAATAAATAAAATCTTAAAGAAAAAAAAGAATGCACATATATAGCAGCTAGTGCTACAAGTGTTTTTCAGACATCTCTGCGAAAAGATGCCCATTAATCGATGGTCATAAAACATCCTACACAATTAACTTGAATTCATGGGTCAATATTGAAACTTACATTACTAACATTATTGCTTATTGCCCTGGTATATATTTTACTACCAAGTATATAATAAAAATAAGCCATACCACTTGTCCAGTAGACTCAATCACATAAAATGTGAGGTTGCATTATTGTAAGAATAAGAAAATAACTTTTACTTATTACTCTTACTTATTACCTCTTACTCCAGAGGAAGTCTGGAGTAGCCAGTTTGAGGAGATAAATACCAGTTGTGTTCCATCTGAATTCACATTATCGTGGCATCCATTATGAGTCTTTTTTTGTATTCTAACTACCAAGTATCAGCCTTATGTGTATGGTAACAAAGCCTGTTCTAATGACAGGGAAAATGCAAAGGGTCAGATAAGAGACATCTCAAAGGACAAATGGGGGAGCCTGGGTGGCTCAGTTGGTTAAAGATCTGCCTTCAGCTTAGGTCATGATCCCTGAGTCCTGGGATTGAGCCCCGTGTCGGGCTCTCTGCTTAGTGGAGAGACTGCTTCTCCCTTTCCATCTCACCTTCCCCTCTCTTAGGTTCTCTCTCTCTCTCCCCCTCGCTCTATCTCAAATAAATTAAATCTTTTTTTTTTAAAAAAAAGATGACCGCGATGCCTGCGTGGTTCAGTCAATAAAGCATCTGCCTTTGGCTAATGGCATGATCCTAGAGTCCTAGGACCAAGTCCTGCATCAGGCTCCCTGTGCTCAGCAGGGAGTCTACTTCTCTGTATCCCTGCCTGTGCTCTCTCTTTCAACAAGTAAATAAAATCTAAAAAAAAAAAAAAAAAGGACAAAGCTATAGGACTTGGGAGGACTGGATAGATGGAGGAGATGAGGGTAAATATATCACACTCTTGGATCACTTGAAGCATAAAGATGGGGACAGAAAATGCAGGGGTAGAAGTGGTTTCATTCCATTATTTGGATTGGTAGAGGGATCAAAGGGAAGTATAGGTTGGTTTTAATTATGTTATTTCAAGGTGATGATGGAAAGCCCAAATGACTAGGCAGTTACAGGATTTGAGTTTGAGGTCAGGCTTTGGATAAAATGGTAATCACAGACGAAACAGTAAGCAGTCTGTAAATCCTTTCAGAAGCGAAGAGAACATGGAGTAAGAATCATTTGAGTGTTAGAGATAGAACCACATTAACACAGGAGGTAATATTTGAAGTTTAGGATATCTTTTCACACACACTTTTTAAATGGAATCCTTGAGAGGTGGGAGATTAGTTTCAAGTAGTTTTATTCATTATAAATATTAAGTGCTTCTGGGAATACAAGGGTGAGTAAGTCACAGTCCTTGCCCTTAATGAGTTTCCAATGCAATGGGAGACAAGTAAACAAGTAATTAGGGGCCCCAATTTCAGCACTAACGATGCTGTTTAGTAATTGGCTAGTTACTTACTAGTCTCCATCACAGAAACATGAATAGTGTCTTTATCACTCTTACATCTCCAAAACCTGCATAGATCTAGCACATAAGCATTCACAAAATATGCTCAATGACTTAAATGAAAATAGATTAAGTCTTAGCAATGATGAGTACTACTTTATGGCAAAACACGGGCTGTGTGGGGAGAGTGAAGTGTTAGAAAATATGTTTAGTTATGGTGGGCTGGAGTTCAGATTTTGGAAAGCCTTATATGTTATGCCAAGGGATTTATAGGTGGCAGTACTGAGGATTCAAAGAGAATGTCAGAGGGGCGCCTGGGTGGCTCAGTCAGTTATCTGGCTCTTGGTTCCAGCTTAGGTCGTATCTCACAGGGAGTGGAAACAGCCTTGTATCGTGGAGACTGCTTCAGATTCTTTCTCCTCCTCACTCTCTCTCTGTTCCTCCCTGCTCATGTGCTCTCTCTCTCTAAAATAAATTTAAAAACCTCCCCAAACCCAAACAAGCCAAAGAGAATGTAAGACATGGGGATGACAATCAGATTTATGCTTTGGAAAGACCACTTTGATTGTAATGTGTGTTACTATAATAGACAAGTGCTTTCCAAACTTTTAAACATTTAAGTATGCACACAGAATGGGAGTTTGGCTGTACAGAACAATGTGCTTTGACCTGTATTCAAGGTCCTAGCTCTGCTCAGCAAATGCTTGAACAAATCATCTGGTATCCAATAGGTACTTCACCTATATACATTTCCTTCCTCTTTTCCTTCCTCTGAATACACTGATTAAAAAGAGACCCAATGGATAAATTTTGAGGATATAAGCAGAGGACTTATTAGGCCCTCAAGAGGCAGAAAGGGAGGGAAACAAAAACGGGAGGGAGTCCTTGGCCTTATGGTATAAAGACAAACAACTTTTCCCAAGATGAAAGGCAGACAATTTAAAGACAGACCTAAGAAGCAGAAAGGAGGAAAGTCTGCAGCGTTTCCATTAACTGGGAAATGAGTGGAAAAGAAGCAGGTGACATTAGATTGACAAATGTGAAAACTCCATCAGGATTAGATAAATAATAAAAGGGCTTATTGAGGCCTTAACATGTTAACCTGCAGTGGTGGTAACAGCAGATCTGGAAACACTCCCTGGCCGGCCACACGGAGCAGCTTGGGAGGAACACAGATGGGGGTGGCAGGATGAGAAGGGCCTAAGGAAAGGAGGAAGGTGATCTGAGAAAGACCCCGAACAGCTGTCAGAAGTGAGTGACTCGTGGGGCATAGTCAGGAAGGAAAGGAAGTCAAGTTAGAAGTTAACAGAATAAAAGAGTAGAACAGAGAAGAGTTGATGGATTTATAATCTTGCTGAAAGTGACTTATGGCAACATAATTTAGCCTTCATTCTTTTGGCTTTGGCAAGGAAAAAAATCACTTTATTTTTTGAACCTCCACAGACCAGAAAATGTGAAAATATTTCAAAATTACAGATTTTCTACATGACCAAATCTAGTTTACTTTGGTTCCAAGACATTCCTTTAAGCTCTAAAAGAGAATACTGTAGTTTAAATCTAAGTAGATAAATTAATATATTTTACTAGATTTAAACTACTTACATTGTTCTCCTTCTGTATTGACAACTGTGATTATAGTTCAGGTGAAAATAGATTTTTTTACTTAATGGATAAAATGTCTCTTTTTCTAAGTCCCCAATTCAAGGTCAAACATTTCTGTCATTGACAAAGACCAGATACAAATGAATAGCACTGGGCCAAGATTAATTTCATTAGGTAAGGAATAATCACATGAAAGGTAAATATTTTGTCTATATAGTTAGCATTACATCTTTTTGACTAAGCTTTTAAGTTTTTCTTTTAAGTAATGGATTCATAAACACAGGGTTCAAGTTTCCATAATACAGCATAAATACCCATGATTTTAAGTTTTCCTTATTATCAATTAAAATGGAAGATTCAAACTACTGTAAAAAACTAGTAAAGGGAGTACCCAACTCTTCAAAAATTTAGGTTGAAGGCTTCAGTGAGATTTTCTCATACAAGTACATAGTGATTAAATCTGGTATCATACTATAATGGAACCAAACAAGCAAATTGCAATGTTTCTGGAACAGTTTCATTTTGGGAGGTCAGCAACTCTTGTAAATTAAGGAATCAGGGTTTTTCCCTTCCTTTCTCCTACCTCTTGTTGCCAGAGGGCTCCAGGGGTTTGGGGGTGGAAAGTACACAAAAGGGATAGAGTCTGGGTTAAAGAATTATAAAGCTGACTAAGTGCCTGATAGCAGTGCCTTTGACTACTTTTCAGTCAGGCACTAGGTCTCAGGTTAACGAGTCTCATCCCTTTAATCACAGAGATTAAAGATACCTACTCCCCTTTCTATTCAAGCAGGAACTGCTTTAAGCAGGAGTAGTGACCTGGGTGGCAAGTAAGAGTGTTTCCCCCTGATTTTGGACTTACTGTGAGGAAACAGCTCTTTTACGATTTTTACTACAATCCAATAGGAAAATACAAAAAGGCCTTAAATAAAGGCTCCTTCCTAAAATACTCTTCCCATGTACCTTTGTTTCTTCCCAAATGGAAAGACATTACTGTATCCACATATCAATCAGTTTTGGAGTCACAGATTACAAGGAAAAAAATGAATGGATTTGGGCTAGCACATAAATTTCATTAAGTTTCATTAAGATTCCTTGGTTAAAGAGCAGAATTTGCTAGGCAGGGAGGAAGAAAAAAAAAGGAAGGGGTTAAGAAAAAGAGACCAGTGCTCTTACTGCTTATCACGGTCAGCTCTTTTCATGGAAGACTTTAGTGAGGGAGCTTCCAAGAGACTGAGATACTCTAAATAGCAACATTTAGGAAGTAAGAGGAGGTCCTGTGGTCCCTGGGCCAGCTCACTACAGAAACTAGTCCCAAGGAGTCACAGGCTTGAGACTGGGGTAGACAAATGGGGAATTGCCCATACAGTACAGTTAGGAAGTATCTGGATAAAAATTCCTGGAAGCTGAAGTCCTCTTTATTGACAGAATCAACAGAATATCTGTGGCAGTTGTCCATAAGGTCTAAACATAGCACATTCTATCATTCAAATTAGACCTATTTAAATGTGGCTCCTTTTGATTCCTTCAACTTTATACTATGATGATTATCTGTACAAAGGGGTTTTAAATTAAAACAACCTCATTCACATCACCCCTTCACTTAATTTGTGGGGAGTGACAGCTCGGTCCAAATTTTTTAAAAAAACTGATAGGCTAAAAGACAAAAAAACAGTCAATTGCAATAAGTTACCAGGCCTATCAAGAATGGCTTAATATTATTCATTCTCTTCTTTGAACATTTTGCTTAAGTGCTTTATTAGAGCTACAAGCTCAGGGTTCCCACCACATGCATCAATTTGTTTATAGGCTTTAGATTCAAGCTCTTTAAGAGTATTCCGAGTATATTCAAAAGAACCTACATTCTCAAGATAATGTACACAGTATTTTTTAATATCTACATTTTCAGTTCTCTGGCGCAAGATATTTTGCACCTGGGTGCTTTCAGGTCTGGACCAAATAGCATGAATAGTGGGGAATGAGAATTTTCCCTCCGTTAGATCTTCACAAAAGCTTTTGTTTTCACTATACTCTTTGGAGTGTAGATTAGCATAATCATCCCTAATTTGGAAAAAGAGCCCAAGTGTATTAAGTAGTGGCTTTAGATCTTCTTTGTAATCAGAGAACAACTGCATGAGACCTACTGCTAATCCAAACAGTCCACCTGTCTTTTGCAGCACCATTGCTTTATATTCTTCTTCAGTGGGACAAGTGTAATTATCCCTCCAATAAATATCTAGACCTTGTCCCTGATGGAGTTCCAAAAGCTGGTGGGTAAAAAGCTTCACTGCATCTGGGTGATCAAGGGTTAAGACTTTCTCTAGACCAAGGAAATATACATAATTGGCAGAATTGATGACAGATGGAATTCCATAGATACTGTGTGCCACTGGAAAGCCACGTCGGAGTTTTGAGTTGTCTTCGATATCATCGATGAGCAAACTGGCATTATGCAACATTTCTGTCACTTCAATGATAATCTAACAAAAAAGACAAGTGACAATTTCATTTTATTTGATCTATTCAAAATAGTTTATAAATACTTAACAGATTATGAGAGTTTCAGATTTCTTAGTTTTTGCAATGAATAATTATTTGGCAACCTCAATATAAAATAATACATGTATGTGCATTAAAGCTCAATTAGAAGCAAAGAATATTTTATGTGGTACCTATTAATTTGTTAGGGATTAAGAATGAGATTAGAATTGCCTGAGTACCTGTAGCTTGTCTTCTGGAACTTTAAGCCAATGATTAAATGCCTGTGAAAGTTTGGTTCTCACTTGTTTACCTGAAATTAAAGAATAAAATTTGGCAATAAAATTAATATCTCAGTTATTAGAAGAACATTCAGAAATTTCCTTGAAAACTGTTCAGACTTGAACCCAGCCCCTACCATCCCTTCTACCAAAATTCACTTTCTAAAAGCTCACAGCCTTTTGAAATGAGGGCATGCAAAGAGATTCTGAAGTATTCAAATGGCCCACTGGTAAGCCCACTCCTTTAACCTTGTGTATCAACAATTCTGGAATGAAATGTGGGCATTTTGGGAACTATTATCTAATTCATTCCTTTTTTGAAAACCAAGACAGTCTAGTCAGTGGCAGTTAATTAGCAATGTCTGTTTTCAGAGAACTATAGGTATTTCTAATGAAATGTATTTTGCTATTGAATTCAATAAAATCTTATAAAATTACCTCTTAAAATTATCTACCATTCCTTTAAATGAAGGTTTTAGAGATTGTACAATTCTGCTTCTTTCCTATCAAAAAAAGAAATGACCATTCCCTTAAGTATTCCTTTCAGCATCCCAGGTGAATCAAAAGTTAATCTCTTTATTTTGACTAAGACCATTAGTTTTTCAATATTATCATTTTCTTTTTTTTTTTTTTTTTAAGATTTTATTTATTTATTTGACAGAGTGAAACACAGTGAGAGAGGGAACACAAGCAGAGGGAGAAGCAGGCTTCCCGCCGAGCAGGGAGCCTGATGTGGCGCTCGATCCCGGGTCTCCAGGATCATGACCTGAGCTGAAGGCAGTCGCTTAACCAACTGAGGCACCCAGGCACCCCAATATTATCATTTTCTTACATGGAAAGTTCAACAGGTTTTTGGGTAGTAGTTATCAATAGAAGTAATTTTTGCCCAAATATAAAGGAATGGTAGATAAAAACCCCAACCAATTATTTATTTTTAAAAATATTTTATTTATTTATTTGACAGAGAGAGAGAGAGAGATCACAAGTAGGCAGAGAAGCAGGCAGAGAGAGAGGAGGAAGCAGGCTCCCTGCTGAGCAGAGAGCCTGATGTGGGCCTTGATCCCAGGACCCTGAGATCATGACCTGAGCCGAAAGCAGAGGCTTTAACCCACTGAACCACCCAGGCGCCCTCAACCAATTATTTTAATAATGTTCTATGAGCTTCCTGCTAGAGTAAACACACAGTAACATCCTAATTTCAAATGAAATTTCAGAACAACTTACATAAAAAGTTTCAGTGAACAAAAACAGTATTTTTTAAAAAAGATTTTATTTATTTATTTGATACAGAGAGAGATAACAAGTAGGCAGAGAGGCAAGGAAACAGGCTCCCCGCCGAGCAGAGAGCCTGACGCGGGCCTTGATCCCAGGACCCTGAGATCATGACCTGAGCTGAAGGCAGAGGCCTTAACCCACTGAGCCACCCAGGAGCCCTGAAAAAAGTATTTTCTAAGACCTATCTATGTTTTCTCTGCACCAATCATCCAAGCAAATGAATACATAAACTCCCATCCCACATCCAAATGAAAGAAAGTTGCACTTTTTGTGAGAAGTCTAAAAGGGACAGATTTCTTAGGGTTCAAGAAGCAGTATTTTCTGTCTACTAACCTTTAAGGTGAGCATGGTCTGGGTAGCAGCTATATACTTTACACTTCTGATCTACTTTCCAGTTTAACAAAGGCTGATGTGAGCTATACTTAGAAAGCACAACTGTGCAAAGTAACCCATATTGCTTTAAAAAACAAGTTCAGAAGATGAACACAAAGAATCAACATGGAGCCATATTTTTCCCTTTTGCTTTTGAATATACATAGGAAAGAGCACAATAAATGGCTTAACTTACAGGTAATGCAGTTGTGTTTTAGTACTTTTTTCCTTTAATCAGATTCTGGGGTCTGGATTGATAGTTTTAAGGCCCCAAACAGTTTCTAACAGGCGCTAATCACAGAGATCTCTCAAAATTAAAAGAAACAAATAATAACTATCTTTCCTATTTATTTTTTATTATTATTATTTTTAAAGATTTTATTTATTTACTTTAGAGAGAAAGATCACAAGTAGGCAGAGAGGCAGGCAGAGAGAGAGAAGGAAGCAGGTTCCCTGCTGAGCAGAGAGCCTAATGCGGGCCTTGATCCCAGGACCCTGAGATCATGACCTGAGCTGAACTCACGAGGTGGATGCTTAACAAACTGAACCACTCAGGAACCCCTCACAATTAAAAAACATTTTTAAAAAAAATTAAATTCAGTTTAGTTAACATACAGTATTAGTCTCCAGGGTAGAATTTAGTGATTCATCAGTTGCATATAACACCCAATGCTCATTTTATCCAGTAGTCTCCATCACCCAATTCCCCCACTCCGTAGTTCTTTTTAAAGATTTTTATTTATTTTTGTTTTGTAATTTATTTTTTAGGGGCGCCTGGGTGTCTCAGTTGGTTAAGCGACTGCCTTCGGCTCAGGTCGTGATCCTGGAGACCAGACCTGGGATCGACCCCTGCATCGGGCTCCCTGCTCGGCGGGAAGCCTGCTTCTCCCTCCCTCACTCCCCCTGCTTGTGTTCCCTCTCTGGCTATGTTTCTCTCTGTCGAATAAATAAAATCTTAAAAAAAAAAAAGATTTTGTTTATTGATAGAAACACAGCCAGAGAGGTAACACAAGCAGGGGGAGTGAGGGAGGGAGTAGCTGGCTTCCCACCGAGCAGGGAGCCCGATGTGGGGCTCGATCCCGGGTCTCCGGGATCATGACCTGAGCCGAAGGCAGTTGCTTAACCAACTGAACCACCCAGGCACCCCCAAATAAATAAAATCTTTAAAAAAAATACTTCAAGATAATGATTAAATAAAAATGTTACAGAAGTTCATTAAACAGGTAAACATTATTGCTAAAATGTAGCTACAGACAGTCCTTGCTTTGCACAGTAGCAGAACAGGAGACACTCTAGCCTCTTTATAGCACTGGTGACTTGCATGTTTTACCACAGCCCAGTTCTAGCCAGTGTTTGCAAACTTGTTACAAAGTAAGTCCAACAAAGATGGGTAGAGTGCAGGAGAAACATCATCCTGTTTCTCAGCAGCAGACCCTGAAATAAGTATAGTTACTAGCTGCTGAATAAATCACTCAAAGGGAAGGTATCCTGGCTTTTTCTTTTTCTGGGGGTGTGGGGCAGAGGGAGAGAGAGAATCTGATCTCAAAATCAGATTCTGAAATCTGAGCTGAAATCAAAGGTCAAGATGCTTAACTAAGCCACCCAGATATCTCTTAGCTTTTTCTTAAATAGCAGGCAACTTTTCATTATTCTTCTTTAAAATTTTTTTTTTCTGAAAGATTTATTTATTTGAGAAAGAGAGAACACATGTGTGTGTGCAATGGGAGGGAGGGGCTGAGGGAGAGAGACAAGTGGACTCCCTGCTGAGTGCAAAGCCCCAACATGGGGCTTGATCCCAGGACCCTGATATCATGACCTGAGCTGAAGTCAGATGCTCAACCAACTGAGCCACCCAGGTCCCCCCCCCCCCGCCCAGTTAACTTTTTGAGCTGTACTTACCATCATTGTTTATGTAGGCAATAAAAAGGTGCACTACCTGTAATGAATTTAAAAATAGTACCAGACTCTGGGTGTCTGGGTGGCTCAGTCAGTCAGGCATCTGCCTTTGGCTCAGGTCATGGTCCAGGGGTCTTGGGATCGAGTCCCATATCGGGCTACTTACTCAGTGGGGAGCTGCTTCTCCCTCTCCTGCTGCCTGCTACTCCCCCTGCTCGTGCTGTGTCAAATGAGTAAAATCTTTTTTTTTTTTTTTAAGATTTTATTTATTTATTTGACAGAGAGATCACAAGTAGGCAGAGAGGCAGGCAGAGAGAGAGAGGAGGAAGCAGGCTCCCTGCTGAGCAGAGAGCCCGATGCGGGCCTCGATCCCAGGACCCTGAGATCATGACCTGAGCTGAAGGCAGAGGCTTAACGCACTGAGCCACCCAGGTGCCTGTCAAATGAGTAAAATCTAAAAAAAAAAACAGTAACTGACTAGTTTTTAAAAAGTGTATACCTTCTTTGTCCTTTGGATCTTGAGGACTTTTTTTTTTTTTAACATTTTATTTATTTGACAGTGAGAGATACAGTGAGAGAGGGAATACAAACAGGGGGAGTCAGAGAAGGAGAAGCAGGCTCCCTGCTGAGCAGGGAGTCATGTGGGGCTTGAACCCAGGACCCTGGGATCATGACATGAGCTGAAGGCAGATGCTTAACACCTGAGCCACCCAGGTGCCCTAGGTTCTTAAGGATTTCATCTTTAATACATTTTGATTTTAACTTATAAGAAGAAGGATTTTATTTATTTGTTTCTGGAATCATCAGAGTGGAAGGTAAATTATATCTAAAAAATTTAGGATCTTTTTACATTGTTTCTATAGTACTATGGAATATCTTTATGCTGTCAATTAGATTTCATTTAATAAGCTCTGGTAAGCTATTTATTTATTTATTTATGAATGTATTGCCCCTCCCTTTTAAAAATATTTTATTTATTTATTTGACAGGGAGAGAGATCACAAGTAGGCAGAGAGGCAGGCAAAGACAGAGGAGGAAGAAGGCTCCCCGCCGAGCAGAGCCCAATGTGGGATTCGATCCCAGGACCCTGAGATCATGACCTGAGCCAAAGGGAGTCACTTAACCAACTGAGCCACCAGGTGCCTGAGTTATTTATTTATTTATTTAATTTTTTTTAAAGATTTTATTTATTTATTTGACAGAGAGAAACACAGCCAGAGAGGGAACACAAGCAGAGGGACTGAGGGAGAAGCAGGCTTCCTGATGTGGGGCTCGATCCCAGGTCTCCAGGATCGTGACCTGAGCCGAAAGCAGTCGCTTAACCAACTGAGCCACTCAGGCGCCCCCTGAGTTATTTATTTTTTAAAAGATTTTATTTATTTATTTGACAGAGAAAGAGAGAGAGAGAGCACAAGCATGGGGAATAGCAGAGAGGGAGAAGCAGGCTTCCCGCTGAGCAGGGAGCCTGATGAGGGGCTTGATCCTAGGACCCTGGGATCATGACCTGAGCAGAAGTCAGATGCTTAATGACTGAGTGACCCAGGTGCCCTGTTTTGGTGAGTTATATCAAACAATATGGCTGGGTCTACTTTGAGTTGGGGAGTAGATGGTTCCCTCTTTTTTTTTTTTTTTTTTTTAAGATATTTATTTGAGAGAGAGAGAGACACACACACACAGAAAGAAAAGGAACACAACAGAATGGCAAAAATTAACTAGTAGGAAATGACAGATGTTGGCAAGGATGCAGAGAAAGGGGAACCTTCTACACTGTTGGTGGGAATATATAAGCTGGTGCAGCCACTCTGGGAAACAGTATAGAGATTCCTCAAAAAATTGAAAATAGAGCTACCCTTCGACCCAGCAATCCCATTACTGATACAAATGTGGTGATCTGAAGGGGCACGTGCACCCGAATGTTTATAGCAGCAATGTCCACAATAGCCAAACTATGGAAAGGACCTAGATGTCCATCAGCAGATGAACGGATAAAGAAGATGTGGTATATATATATACATACATATATATATATACATACATATATATATGTATGTATATATATATACACACACAAAAACACACACACACACGCACACACACACACGTGCACATACATACAGTGGAATACTATGCAGCCATCAAATCTTGCCATTTGCAATGATGTGGATGGAAGCGGCGGGTATTATGTTGAGCAAAATAAGTCAATCAGAGAATGAAAATTATCATATGATCTACTAGATATGAGGAATTTGAGAAGCAGGACAGGAGTTCATTGGGAGGGGAGGAAAAAGTGAAATAAGATGGGACTGGGGAGGTAGATAAACCATAAGAGACTCTCAATCTCTGGAAATAAACTGAGGGTTGCTCGGCAGTGGCGGGGAGGGACAGGGTGGCTGGGTTATGGAAAAAATAAAATTAATTAAAAAAATAATAATAAAGAAAAGGCTCACAAGGAGAAGGAGTGGGAGAGGGAGAAGCAGGCTCCCTGCTGAGCAGGGAGCCTGATGTGGGGCTTGATCCCAGAACTCAGGATCATAACCTGAGCTGAAGGCACCCCAGTTCCCTCCATTCTTCTGAAACACTGACATTAGCAGATACATTTCCACTTAGGTCTGCCAGAATAGAAATGACACTAATCATGATGGCTTTCAAGATGTAGCTGCTTTTGATAACCATATTTATCTTCTCCACGCTATGAAGAATAGAAACACACATACTACCACCAAGGTGTGCCCATAAAGAAAGGTATGCACTTTAGAACAGAATGAAGGGCGCCTGGGTGGCTCAGTGGGTTAAAGTCTCTGCCTTCAGCTCAGGTCATGATCTCAGGGTCCTGGAATCAAGGCCCGTGTCCGGCTCTCTGCTCGGCAGGGAGCCTGTTTCCTCCGCTCTCTCTGTCTGCCTCTCACTTGTGATCTCTCTGTCAAATAAACAAATAAAATCTTAAAAAAAAAGAACAGAAATGAAAAAGTGTTTATTGTGACTGAGTTGAGAACATCACTGGTCTATAGGTTAGCTACCTTATGCACTAAATAAGTTTTTATGGTTGTCAACTAACTTACCATCTTTTATATAATTTCTACAAGAAAGAACATTCTAAGTTTCATGTAACTGGTTTGTGAATGAATTTTTACTACAGGAACCCACCCTTATTATATATATGAGTTTTAACTTGCTATTACCATTTTCCAAACTAAGTTAAAAAAACAGCAAAATAAAACATGCATATACACATGATTAGGCAGGTGTAACTTTAAGAAGCCATGTTCAGGTGACCCATCTTTATATAGGAATAATGTGGGCTATGTTTCCAAGTAATGTGACTTAGTGATGCATTACTATTTGTCTCTTAAAGGAACTAGTGGCATAAAAAAATGCAGCGTGTGCGTGACAGCAGAAAACATAAACGTGGAAAGTAAACTGAAGCTTTTTGTTGTTACACATATTAGCATAAAAGCCCCTGATATCTAAGTAGTGGGGAATAGGAATGTGTGGCATCCCTAAAGAGTAAAACCTCCACTGACATACTGAAATGTTTTCAGTATTTTTTTTAGTTATGTTGCATAATTGGACATTTTTAAAAGGGTGCTTCAAAATACCCCTTTTTAAAAAAGATTTACTTATTTACTTGTCAGAGAGAGAGAGTAGGCGAGCAGAAGGGGGAGTTGCAGGCAGAGGAAGAAGCAGCTCCCCACTGAGCAGGGAGCCCGATGAGGGACTCGACCCTAAGTGAAAGGCAGACACTTAACTGAGCCACCCAGGCATCCCAAAAATATCCCTTTTAAGAACATAAAACTAAAATGTTCTATTTGTCATTTTTCTCATATGTATGACCTTATTAAATAGGAAGTCTTAAGAACTGGTAAGTCTAATCTTTTCTGTATGCTGGCATCTGAACGAATACAACTCTATCACAAGACCCTACATGGGCCATAACTAAACAGTTACCTGGTAACTGAAGTAAATACTTATAGGGTTCTAGAAGAATTCTTTGGACTGTTTCTTGAGTCTTCTCCATTGTTTTTAAATTTCAAAGCTGACCTGTGAAAAAGGAGAAATATAAAAATAATCTTAATAAGTAAATTAATTTTAAGTTTCAAATGCAAATAAATCTGTATCTTGAGGTGTTTTTGTATAGGCAGACTTTGAGTCTTGTTGTATAAGAAAATTTTACATATATGAAATCTTGAAACACGGTAAATGAAAGAAGCCAGTCTTTAGAATAGGCAAATTCATAAAGACAGAAAATAGACTGATGATTGCCTAGCACTGTGGTAGCAAGAACAGGGAGTATCAAGTTTCTTTCTATAGGGATTAAAATATTCTACAATTAGATTGTGATGATGGTTGCACAACCCTGTGAATATACTGAAATGTTAACTTTAAATTGGTGAACTAAATATGTAAATTACTCTCATAAGGAAAAAAAATAGGAAATCTTCAAGTATTCACCTGGGTTGTAAGTCATTTCCTTACAAAAGTTATACTAAACTAAGCCTTTCTTGTTTTACTCAACCATAAAGGCTTAAATTGTTGACATCAAATCAATGTCAAATCAAATCCGTAGAATTAGATACTTCTATTTTTGATTACATAAATTAGTAAGCATACTTTTTTCAATGAGCATTAGGATGAATAAATTTTAAATACTTAAAATGTAAGGGTAAAACTTCTCTCTTGCACTTTCTTTACAATCAATCCATTTCAAAGATTCTAATTTAAGACGTGCATTAACTTGAATGCAATTATCAAAAATATTACCTTGTACACACACACACAAACACACACACAATTCCCTTGTAGTGATTTGTTATTGGAGTTTTACATTTACTTCAATATTTTCTAGAATGCCACCCATGGTCTTCCTACAATACTTCTTTACTGTTGAACCCAATTCCTACTTGGTTTCTATATAAATATCTTTTGCTATTTTTATTTGTCCTTATCTTAAGAATCTTCTTTTCTAATTACTCTGACATCTCGGCACATTTTAGGTGGTTTCTCACCTTTATCTGCTTTCTTTTGCTTCTATAGCAATGATTTGCTTTTTAGGATCATGAATCAAAAGGATCGAAAAGTGTGTTTTTTGTAATCTCCTCTTGAGTAACTAGGTGAAACACTCTTAAGAACTGAGCACTCCAGCAAAAGAAATCACCTTGGCAATATGACCTCAAAGATAAGCTTTCCATGTAGAAAAGTTTTACACCTGTCCTGACTGACAATTAATACCTAGTATGTCATAGGGGGAGAAAAAGTTGAGAAAATATTTTGAAATTATCTAAAAATTTATACTGTTTAAACTTTGACATGTTACCTCATTCTTAAGAGATTAAAAAAAGAAGAGAAGCAGGAAGAATAATCACTCACATAAGAAATTATTAAACAGAATTAAAGGTAGGATAAACAAAAAAAGGCATCTTTTATACACTTCTGCATTTAAAACAGTTGGTAGCAACCTCTTCCCTACTAGGCTGAGTGAAATAATCATGTTTGTCTTTTTTCACAATGTCCAGAACACACTTAAGAAATCAATGAGTCCACCTTTTAAGAGCTCTTTTGTCTTCACCTGGAAACAAGTATACTCTTGCCCAGAAGTCATAACTAACTAACTTTTGTTCCCATTCTTAATCATGGTTGATGCCATTAAAAAAACAAAAATATGAATTATTAATTTAAAAAACTATCTTAAGAACACTCTCTTAACAAGTAAGTGAATTAATGTTGCTTTCCTAGAGGATTTTATACACAAGTATTCTCAGTAGTGGGAAAACACAGGAACCTCAGTTTTTCTAGGTAGTGAAAAGTAATCTGGATTGTGTCTTCTTAAGTCTCAGGGGTTCTACACACTGTGGCCTATACCCTAACTGTTCCCCTCCCCTTTTTTAAAGATTTAATTTATTTGACAGAGAAAGAGAGAGAGGAGGAAGCAGGCTCCCTCCTGAGCAGAGAGCCTGATGTGGGCCTCCATCCCAGGACCCTGAGATCATGACCTGAGCTGAAGGCAGAGGCTTTAACCCACTGAGCCACTCAGGCGCCACCTCCCCCGCCCCTTTTAAAACACAAAATTCTTTTATTATGGCTGGAAATTTCAGTCATCAGGTACTAGACTCAAATATAAAGAGGCCCCCTCCCCTTTTTAAAGGACCCTGAGATCATGACCTGAGCTGAAGGCAGAGGCTTTAACCCACTGAGCCACTCAGGTGCGCCCCCCTTTTTTAAAACACAAAAGACTTTTATCATGGCTGGAAATTTCAGTCATCAGGTACTAGACTCAAATATAAAGAGGCATTAGTGTTACACGAAATCTAAGTTTTGGGTTTTTTTTAATATATTTTTTTAAGATTTTATTTATTTGACAGAGAGAAACACAGCCAGAGAGGGAACACAAGCAGGGGGAATGAGAGAGGGAGAAGCAGGCTTCCCGCAGAGCAGGGAGCCGGATGTGGGACTCAATCCCAGGTCTCCAGGATCATGACCTGAGCTGAAGACAGTCACTTAACCAACTGAGCCACCCAGGCGCCCCTGAAATCTAAGTTGTTTTTAGATTAAGTAACTACAGAATGCTTCGAAGTCTTGAAACCACTCACTTTCAAGACTGGAAAACTGCCTTTAATTTGTTCATACAACTGATGGATGAATAAATATAAAAATAACTGTTCCCTCTGTATGGAATACTACTGAAATAATCTGGTTGGACTCCCTGTGTTTCCCCTATAATCTACACTTCTTCTCTTCAGCCATCTTTGCAAAATTCAGATCTGGCCCTATTTCCCAAAGGACTGAGAACCCTTCAAAGACATCCCTTTGCTCTTAGGGAAGAACAAAACTCCTTAAACGAAGATTGGGTTACTCCCGCCTCTCTCACCCCTAGATTCAATTCTTCACACTTTATCTTATTATTACTGCTATAATTATGTTAGTTCTTCATATTTTAAAAGCTCCCTCTAGATACAAGGTTTCCAACATGTTATTTTTTCTGCCTGGAATGTTCTTTCCTTAACTTCTGCTAACCCACTCTGAGTTCGATCCTCACTGTACTTCCCTTAAGCCAAATTCCCTATTTTAAATCATCTTGTAACTCTTTGGGGCACTCATCACTGTCATCAACTTCACACTTACTTGTGTGTTCATTTTACGTCCTGTCTGTACCGTTTTTCCATATGGTAGGCGCCCAATAAGTATGTGAAGGATTGAATGAACCCAACAGAATGTGCCTTCTAACATGCTAGAGGATGAAATCAGGACATACACTTGCGATATAAAAAGTTAAAATACCGTGCAAGTTTTTTTTTTTTTCTTTTTAAAGGGAATGATCTGGGTTCAAAATTGCTAAATAGTAACATACAAGTATCAGTGTAACTGTGAAACGCAGAATGAATCCTTCCACTAAAACTTTGGGAGATGACAGACATGAAGAAAATTGCCCAAGACACAGGCAGTAGACTTAAATAACTACAAGGCAGATTTTAAACAAAGACTTGGCAAAAGATCTTCAAGGGGCTACTCTGCTAGTCCGCAGGGTCGGTGAGGTTTCTGCTTCCTCTCCGCTCAGATGCTCTCTTCCGCCCTACTGGGTCACCTACTGCTCCTCCCCTTTTCTAGCAAGGATGGAAAATTCATACACAATCCGGTTCAGCATCCGGGTCCTCACCCTCCTTTCTTTCTTTCCTCTCGACCCCGCCTTCCAGGCTCCCCCCCGCCCTCATTCCCATCCGGGTTCCCCCTGGCCGCCACCACAGCCGCTCACGGTTCAAACGGTGATATCACAAGTTTTGCGCTGCCGGTCCAGGAGTAGTAGTACCCAGCATCAACTTCCCACTTTATAGTTCAGACCAACGCTCCGCCTGACGCCTACATGGATCCCTCCCCCTACTTCACCACAGAACTCTCCGCCCTCCTCAGCCGCCAGCAACACCGCAATACTCGGTGCAAGAAAATGCGCCATCCCGGTCACACTGCGCAGGCGTCGTTGCCGCCTCCCCACTGCTTTGTCGCCCCGCCCCTTACCCCTCCCCCCACTTCTCGTATCACGCAGACGCGGGGCATTGCGGGTCTTGCAGTTCTCCTGGGCAAGGGTTTGCGCATTGACCCCAGAGGTTGGACTACATTTCCCGAGAAGCTTTGAGGCGTAACTTTCTGTTTCCATAGAAGTGGTGGGAAAATGGCGTCGTTGTTTGTGTCCCGGGGACCAATAAGAATAGGGCATGGGCGGGTTCTAAAGAATGCTAGCCAATCCGAGGTCGTCTAAGAGGCCATCCGGGAAAGAGGTAGGGGAGGGGAAAATATCTAGGGGAGGGGAGAAAGAAGGGAAGGGGGGCACTTGGGGTGGGGGGGGAAGCGATGTTTGCCCGTCAGTCGAGTCCGGAGTGAGGAGCTCGGGCGCCGGAGCGGAGGGAGACTCTTAAGCTTAAGCTTGCCGCCGCCACGGCTACCGCCTGGACCTTTGCCCGGAGGGAGCCGCAGAGGGTCTGGCGCCGCCGTCCTCTGGAGGGCAGCGCGATTCGCGGCCCGGACCTCCAGTTCGGGAGGGATTTTTCGTCGTACCCCCCCCTCCCCCCAGCGAGGGAACCCGAGCGGCCGCCAAACAAAGGTACCAGTCGCCGCCGCGGGAGGAGGAGGAGCTGGAGCTTCAGCCTCAGCAACCGCTGGACCCGCCGCCCTTCTTCCCCCATCTCTCCCCCGGGCCTACTGGTTTTGGGGGGGAGTAGGGGAGGGAACTCTGGACGTGCCAGGGTCGGAGCTCGCCTCCGCAGAAGGTAGGGGCATTTTCTCAGGCTTTCGCGGTCTCGTAAGGGGGACCTTTCGGGAGTCGCCGGACCCGAAAGGAGCAGGGGACGATCGCTCGGTGGTCTCACCGGGCGCCCGGATTCGGGGCCTTGGCTTTCCGGAGCCCCCGCCCCCGTGCAGTTGCGGAGTCCGAGTCGCCCCCCAGCCTGGCGGCCGCACACTCAGCGGTTTAGCGGCTCTGGGCCGCGGTGGGGGGCCCGGGCCGGCGCGGGGGGCTGTGTCGCCTCCCGGCCCCTCGGTCCTCTGGCGGTCCCCGCGGCCCGGCAGCTGAGAATCTCGCTTGCACTTGTCTCCGCCTCGGAACGGGACGTGGGCAGCGGCTGTGCGGTGGGTCGGTCCTGCCCGCGGCCCTCCGGCCCGCTTGGCCTCTCCGCCGCCCCCCACTGGGGGCCCCTCCGGCCCGGGCCTGCTCTGGCTCGGAAGCGGGGCTGCGCGACCCTCTGGGGCGCAGACCCGCTCGGCCCGGCCCGGAGGCCCTCGGGGAGGACAGCGGGCCCCGCGCGGGCCCCCGGGCTTGTTGTGAGTTTCTTCTCTGACAGAAATGGCGTCATTGTCGGAGACGGGAAACTCTGTCGGGTCCCGACAATGGGGACGGGAAGCTGCCGCGCTGTGTAGGTGGCTGGGTTTGCGGGGCCAGCGAGGCCACAGGGAGCCCCTCATCGGCGTTTCGTGGTTCCGGGGCTGACGTCCGCTACGGCTCGCTCTTCTGGGTTCAGGCTTCGCTCGGTTCCCTCCGCCTCCGCCAGTGCAGAGGGGTGCTTGTGGTGTTGACTGGGTGTCTTTTGTTTCCCTTCCAGGTGCAGGTGAATCTGGTGTTTTCGAGGGGATCGCGGTCCCAGAATCATCATGAAGGTAAGATTGCGTACAGAAAACGGCCTCTGGGGTTCTAGAATTGGGGAAGTGGGGGCGGGGGGTTGATCGAGGTCGTTGTGTGGGGCCTCCCGAGTTTTGTCGAGGAAGGTGTGTTTGGTGGCTTGGTGCCCGAGCCCCTTTCCCGGGAGACGATGGGGGTCAGTTGGTGTGGCTTTCTTGTCGGCTTTGCTGTGGAGTTGGGGCCACGTATAGGATGTCGCACCGAGCGTAATTCTCCCATATAGAACGTCTCATTTTGCAGGGTAAGGCGGGAGTAACTGCATGCAATAAAGTGTTTTAGAAGGTAAAACAGAAAAAGCAGGTCAAGTAATCTGACTCTAGAAACTGAACTGTATTGTGGTTCTAGCGATTACACTGATGAAAGAAAATCTGGTTTATTGTGTAAACAGTACCGTGAATTTTTTGCAGAAGACCTGTTTTATTAGCCATGAAAATAATCTGAATTGAAAGATTTTTAAAGAGAATATTTATGATCTTTACACAACTCAAAGACATTAGTTTTTCCTTGTATTTCCTGGGATTTAGGATTATATGGTTTTTTTCTTTGCTGATCCGTTTAGTCTGTAAATTGTCAGATGTGGTAAAACCAAGATGGATTGATGTGGAAAACCCATGGCCAAGTTCCTCTTAAATGTAAACATGTTAACTGGATGGAAGATAATGTGTAAAAAGTAGAATTTACTTCGTTGGTGAAAGAGATCATAGCAATGGAAGTATAGGCTTTTTGTTTTTTTTTTTTAGAGACTATATAATTGAATGCTGTCATTTTTTTATACATGGGAGAATAAAAAGCCTTAGATATCTGGCGTTTCTAGTTTCAACTGGTGGAACTTGGAGACTAGAGATATTTTTCAGCCATGACAAATTCTGAAGTGCTTGAAAGGGTAGGGTGTGTTCACAAGTATGGAAATGCAGTGAATAGTATCTGAAAATGTAAATGTTGTCTACTTTTGATAGCTTCTTTGAATTATTTGAAAACAGGTTTTTTCCTCTTGAGAATCGACTGCTTTTATAGTACTGCATCTAAATGAAAATTTGTGATGCTGTTTATGGAAGAAAGTAGAAGTTGTGACTACTTAAATATTTATCAGTTATACAAAGTAATTTAAGTTTAGGCTCATTTTTCTTTTTTTTAGATTTTTTTCCTTCTTCAGTTTGGGGTGCTATAAACTATCTGAAACAGTTTATATCTGTTGAATTGCTGTCTCACCTTCATGTAAATGCAAGAAATAATCAGTGATGTTTCAGAAACATCCCTTTTGTTAGTCAAAAATGCTAGTTGTAACTCCTGGGTCCTGTGCAAGACAGTGACAAGTGAATTTGTTAGGAAAAACCGTACATCTCCCTTGGTGTTGGGTGAGAATTTCTTAAGGAAAGTGTTGAGTTGAATAACATATAATTAATGCAGAAGCTGAATAATACAGGATTTAGTTTGTGATAGATATTGCAATCTGTCATAGTTCCCAGTGTACTGCCTGGCACATTTTTCGTACTCTGTTAATGTTTGGTTAAAAGAAATGTAGTAAGTTGAAGGTCCTTAAGATTTAAATTTTCTTTCCTTTTCTTTCATTTCCCTTTTTTTTAACTTGTGTGTTTAAAAAATGAAAGTACGTTGGAAACTTTAGCCTTAAGGGTGTCATAGTATTAGGCAAATGCAAATTTTTTGGTATCATTTTGGAACTACTAATTTTAGGTGCTTAGTATTTCCATTATCATTACTTTTTTAAAAAAGGGTACCACTGATGTTGAAAGGAAGAGTCATTAATGTAAATTTCTAATTTTATACAAGAAGAACTTCCTGTTATTGTGTGTGTAGTGAGTCTTCTGTTTGGGAGTCTACCGATAATCAGCAATACTACAAACTTAGCTTATTTCTTATAACTCAATTTCTTACCTGGTGAACATTGAGAGGCTGCCCATGATTGGTATTTTGCTTTAACAAAGTTGTGATTCAAAAAGTATTTAGTAATGATTTATATTGGGCTCACATTTTCTCTTTTTTTGTCTTCCCAGTTTCTAAATTGTGATGACAGCTGAGCTATAGAAGGATTTATGCTGTTTATCAGAAATTTACCAAACATATTTGTACTTTGAGGCAAGCTTTTAAGTCCTTATTATCTGTCTTATTAGTCACAAGAAATTTTTAAATTTTAGTAAGTGACACTGTATTGACGTCATTGAAAGAATGTTTAGTAAGACTTTTTTGGTTGTTGCTTTAATGTCCCCAAATAAAGAAGAATGTATATATCATTTTAAATGTTAATGTGTTTTAGAAACAGTTTTGCTGTAGTACTTCAAGAATTTATTTACATAAAGCTCCTTTAGTCAGTAGTATATTCTATCTTGTAATATTTTTACCCAGTGTATTTTTGAGGAATAGCACTGTAACATAAAAGCAGTTTTGTTCTTAACATAGGTCATGATAGTGGGGCTATGTTGGATTTTTTATATATATATATTCTTTTAAGGTTTTATTCATTTATTTGACAGAGACTCAATGAGAGAGGGAACACAAACAGGGGGACTGGGAGAGGGAGAAGCAGGCTTTCTGCTGAGCAGGGAGCCCGATGCGGGACTTGATCCCCACACTCTGGGACCATGACCTGAGTTGAAGGTAGATGCTTAACGACTGGGCCACCCAGGTGCCCTGGATTTTTTATACTTTTAATAGATCTTTCAATGTCAGTGATAGCACATTTTCAGGAAATCGTAGATTATTAAAAGGTTATAAATGATTCCAAGACTTAATTATATTAGATTCGTTTCCTACTTTCTTCTAACTACAACTGGTTTTTTTTGCTTATATATTGTGCGCATTATTAACGTCTCTCATTACACTGCAGTAAATTTTTAAGTGAAGTTGGAGAGGCTGGAGATTTCAGAATCTTAATGGGATAAGTGATTTAGATGGTTGTGCTTAGAATCTTGGAGAGATGGGCTTTTTCAGATCACGGTTCTCTAGTACTTACTGGCTTTAGAACACGTAAAAATGGATTGATTACAAATGCCCTTTGCTCATGTGCATGTTCTCACCCCCCCATTCCTTTCCTCCCACCTTCTTTCCAGCTTTCCTTTCCTTGGCTCCTCCTTTCCCTCTTTCTTTCCCTTCCTTTTTTCCTCCTCTTCCTTCTTTTTCTTCGCTTCCTTCTTCCCTCTCCTTTTCTCCCTCTGCTGTTTCTATACCCCCTTCTTTTTCTTTTTCTTTCCCTTCTCTCTTTCATAAATCATTCATTTAACAACAACCCCTTCCATGCATCAGACAGTGTGGAATGAAGGTGAATAAGCTATCAGATCTGCTCTCAAGGAGCTCACAATTTAGTAGAAGATATAGAAAAATAAAGTAGAACGGCACACATAGAGTTAAAAGAGTGTTGACTGCAGCATACAGTAATTGTGGTAAGTGCTTTGGGAGGACAGAAGAGGACATCTAAATCAGAGTCATGGGGGGCGCCTGAGTGTGGCTCAGTCCTTAAGCGTCTGCCTTGGACTCAGGTCATGAGTCCAGGGTCCTGGGATAGAGCCGCACATCGGGCTCCCTGTTCAGTGGGAAGCCTGCTTCTCCCTCTCCCACTCCCCCTGCTTCTGTTCCCTCTCTCACTGTGTCTTTCTCTGTCAAATAAATAAATAAAAATCTTAAAAATCAATCAGTTGGAGTCATGAAGAGTTCTGTGGTAGAACTGACATCTAAGCTGAGTGTTAAAGCTTTCATTGAGCAAAGAAGGGTAGAAAAGAGTGTTTGAGACAGAAAAGGGACTACATGTTGGAAAACAAAAAAACCCAAGATGGTGTATTTGGAAACTGTTAGTTCACTGTGCCTAGCTTAAAGCATGATGTGTTTGGGGTAGGAATAGGAGGGCAATGGAGAAGGCTAAGTTAGGGAGTTGTCTTCAACAGGACACAGAACTGCTGAAGGTTGTTAGAAAGTAGTGAAGTTGGTGTATTTATATTCTGGAGAGGTCACTTTGGTAGTATTGTAGTGAATACATCAAATGGGAAATCTGGAGATTCCAGGTGAGAAGTCTAACTGAGAAGTAAGGACTTGAACTGATGCAGTAGGAGTAGATATGAG
Organism: Spilogale gracilis; assembly: GCA_004023965.1. Classification (NCBI taxonomy): domain Eukaryota; kingdom Metazoa; phylum Chordata; class Mammalia; order Carnivora; family Mephitidae; genus Spilogale; species Spilogale gracilis. The sequence goes on from PITA01014633.1 coordinate 45,126, forward strand.
ATACCTAGGAAACAGAATTCAGGACCTAGTAACTCGCCCCTAGGGTGGGAAGAAGTTTCTGTCTTGAGGCATGAGATGGATATTGTCCCCTGAAGTATATTGGCATTGAAGTAAAGCTGTTGTGCAGGGTTTTGAGTATGGAGGGGACCTTAGGATGTCCACATCCTATAGTTAAAATATAAGATTAAGACAGCAGGTAAGATGAAGAGAAATCAGAGGCTTGGTTAATTCAGGGTGAATGTTAACCTCATAGTTAACTTTTTTTTTTAAGATTTTATTTATTTAGGGGCCCCTGGGTGGCTCAGTTGGTTAAGCGACTGCCTTCGGCTCAGGGTATGATCCCGGAGATCCGGGATTGAGTCCCACATCCGGCTCCCTGCTCAGCGGAAAGCCTGCTTCTCCGTCTCTCACTCCCCCTGCTTGTGTTCCCTCTCTGGCTGTGATTCTCTCTGTCAAATAAATAAAATCTTTAAAAAAAAAAAAAGAAAGATTTTATTTATTTATTTCACAGAGAGACAGATTACAAGTAGGCAGGCAGGCAGAGAGAGAGGAGGAAGCAGGCTCCCTGTTGAGCAGAGAGCCTGATGTGGGCCTCGATCCCAGGACCCTGAGATCATGACCTGAGCCGAAGGCAGAGGCTTTAACCCACTGAGCCATCCAGGCGCCCCCTCATAGTTAACTTTTAACTGTATTATTTGAGAGGATTTACATCTATATTGTGGCATATGTATTTTGTCCTATGAATTTGTGATCTTTTTGATGAACAGGTAATTTTCTAAAATACTACTTGTGTTTTGAATAAATGGCTAATTCTGTGTCTATTGCCATTTTTAAAAAAAGCATGTTGGGGGGCACCTGGGTGGCTCAGTAGGTTAAAAGCCTCTGCCTTCCGGGGCGCCTGGGTGGCTCAGTTGGTTAAGCCGCTGCCTTCGGCTCAGGTCATGATCCCGGCGACCCGGGATCGAGTCCCACATCGGGCTCCCTGCTCGGCGGGAGGCCTGCTTCTCCCTCTCTCACTCCCCCTGCTTGTGTTCCCTCTCTGGCTGTGTTTCTCTCTGTCAAATAAATAAAATCTTAAAAAAAAAAAAAAATGTAAATCAGGGCGCCTGGGTGGCTCAGTGGGTTAAAGCCTCTGCCTTCGGCTCAGGTCATGATCTGAGGGTCCTGGGATCGAGCCCCACATCAGGCTCTCTGCTCAGCTCTCTCAGCCTACTTCCTCCTCTGTTTCTGCCTACTTGTGATCTTTCTCTGTCAAATAAATAGAATCTTTAAAAAATAAAATAAAAAAGGATGTTGGATTAGTATATATTTCACAGAAGAATGTGTTTTTGCTACTTCAGTCCGTAAATTCAGTCACTGAAGAGGTAATTGTGTACCCTCCATGACATGCTTCTGGGTATTGAGCATACATACAGCAGTATACAAAACAGTTCTTCTCCTCATGGAGTTTACGTTAAATTAAGATACACAGACACCAAGCAAAAAAAAAGTGGTAAGTGCTGTGAAGTAAAGCAAAATCAGCATAAGAGTTACGGTGACAGAAGGTGTTAACTTTAGATGAAGGGCCTGTTTTGGGAGATGACATGTAAGCATAATGCGAAACAAATGATGTAGTGAGGCATTCAGTTATCCTGAGAAAGAGCAGTCTAGGCAGAAAATACAAGTGCTAGGGTCCTGAGAAGGAATGTTTTTGGTCTGTTTGACCACAGCATACTTTAAGGAACAGGAAGGGCTTTAGAGCTGGAGTGGTAGGAGATGAAGCTAGAAAGATCCCGAGAACCAGTACAGTGTAAGGCTTTGTAGGTCATGGGAAGGACTAGAGTAAAATCTGTGTGTATTGGAAGTCACTGAAGGGTCTTGAGCAAGAGAGTGAAGTGATCTGATTTACCTTTTTTTTAAAGATTTTATTTATTTATTTGACAGAGAGATTACAAGTAGTCAGAAAGGCAGGCAGAGAGAGAGGAGGAAGCAGGCTCCCTGCTGAGCAGAGAGCCCTATCTATGTGGGCCTCGATCCCAGGACCCTGAGATCATGACCTGAGCTGAAGGCAGAGGCTTTAACCCACTGAGCCACCCAGGCGCCCTGATTTACATTTTTAAGCAATAACTGCTGTTCATAGAATAGGCTGTGGGGGAGCAAGAGTAAAAGGAGGGGCACCAGTGGCAAGGCTGCCCAGTTAGTTCTGGTGAGAGATGGTGGTGGACCAGGTGTGAGAGGTGGGTCTGTTGCAGATGGGGAGGATGGAGGATAACATTTGAATGGATTGAATGTGAAGGAAAAGTTCTGCTTGCTGCAATTATGTTTGACTAGTCCTTCTCCCCTCCCCCTTTAAAATATGTTTCCTGTGATTAGTTGGTGGAGGGGATTCTTAGGATTGAATACAGCCAAGAAGGCATTCCCAACTCTTAGCTTTCGCTTATTAATGAGCTGTGAACATTGAGCTGAGCAGTCCTTTCCATCTTTTTGTTTTGTTTTTTTTAATTTTAGGAAAGGAGATAAAATTCATTCTTTCAAAATGTACAGTGCAGAGGTACCAACTCTTGATTTCAGCTCAGGTCATGATCTCAGGGTTGTGGGATCGAGCCCCACATCAGGCTTCACGCTCAGCAAGGAAGTCTCCTTCAGATTCTTTCTCCCTTTGCCCCTCCTTGCCACGCCTGCACACACTCAAGCACTTATGCTGTCTCTCAAATAAATCTTAAAAAACAATAAATAAAACGTACAGGTCAGTACTTAGTATTTTCACAAGATTGTCCGTCTATCACCACTGTTTAACTGTAGAACATTTTTGTCTTCCCAGCAAGAAACCTGTACCTATTAGCTGTCACAACTTGTTCTCCTTCTCTGTTCCTCCCCTGGCAGTCACTAATCTACTTTCAGTCTCTATGGGTTTGCTTGTTTGGACATTTCCTATGAATGGACTCATCCAACATGTGGCCTTTTATGCCTGATTTCTTTCACTTAGTATAATATTTTCTTTTTTTTTTTTTTTAAGATTTTTGTGAGATAGAGAGGAGAGAGGAGAGCACGTGAGCACAAGTGGTGGGGAGGGGAAGAGGAAGAAGCAGAAACCCCACTGAGCAGGGAGCCCAATGTGGGAGTCTATGTGGGTTTCAATCCCAGGACCCTGTGGGATCATGACCTGAACCGAAGGCAGACACTTAGCCAACTGAGCCATCTAGGCACCCTCATTTAGCATATTTTTAAGGTTCATTTTGTAGCAGTACTTTATTCCTTTTTACTGGTGAATAATATTTCTTTTAGTGGATTAAATTAATGTACCACATTTGGCTAATCCACTTAATAACTTTTGGACATGCTGATTATTTCTGCTTTTTGCCTATTATGAATAAATGCTGCTATGAACTGTAGTGTGTAAGCTTTTGTGTGAACCTCTGTTTTCAGTTTTCTTGGGTCTTAGCAGTGGATCTTTCTGTTTTCAGGGTTAATAGTACTATCTTTGGTAACCTTGTTAAGAGCTGAGTGTTAAACTTCAGATACTTTGTGCCATTGTATCACATGGCCACCAAGGATTTGGACACTTAACAAATTTATTCAACATTTGTTAAACACTTATGTGTTGGTCTCAGTTCTAGCCATTTAGGATATATCAATGAACAAAACAGAATGTCCTGGCCCTGTGGATCTTACATTTTAAGGTGGGGGGACAGACAAAGAGGAATAAACATAATAAGTAATCTAGTTTATTAGGTGGCAAAAAATATGGAAATAAAAGGGGAGCTGGGTAAGGAGGGTAGGGAATGTGGGGGTCGGGACAGGTTTTAGCGTTAAATAAGGTGGTCAGGTAGGTATATTGAGAAGACATTTGCGCAAATACTTGACTGAAGGATGTAAAGGAGTCAGTCATGTGGCTTTAAAGGCAGCTGAACCTGTTCAGTGAACTGCACAGAGGCCAAGGTGGCTGGAGTAGAATAAGGAAAGAAGAGAATGGGAGGGGATGGGTCGGACACATAAAGGGGATGCAGGTTGGGGGCGGAGCAGATCAGATCACCAAAGACAGCTGCGAGTTTTGAGCAAAGGAGTTATGCAGTCTGAAAAACAGTGGCAGTTTCATTATTTTTATTTATTTATTTTTTTTAAAGATTTTATTTATCCATTTGACAGAGAGAGATCACAAGTAGGCAGAGAGGGAAAAGGAAGCAGGCTCCCCGCTGAGCAGAGAGCCTGATGCGGCCTCAGTCCCAGGACCCTGAGATCACGACCCGAGCCGAAGGCAGAGGCCTTAACCCACTGAGCCACCCAGGCGCCCTGAGTTTCATTATATTTTTAGGGGAGCCCTGACAGCTGTGTTAAAAACAGGCTGAGGGCAAGTTGAAGATAGAATAGAAACTGACCAGTTATGGAGCTAAATGATGATGGTGGGATATTGGCCACCAGAGTGAGGTAAGTGAGGAATGGTCAAAGTCTAGACCCAACAAGAGTTCTGGTCAGATTGAATGTAGAGGAGATTTGAGGAGAAAACCAAGACTGTTTGGCTGAATAATTGAAAAACTGGTGTTGAGGATGAAGTTAGGGATATGTAATTTTTGGAAATAAGCATTATATTTTATATTTGTGAAAAATGCCAAGTGGTGTTTTGCTCTGTGAAATATGGCTATAAACAAGATACAGGTATGCTATATTAATTTTTTAGTAATAGACAAATTTAAAACAGTTGCAGATTTTTTCTTGATGAATTGTTTAAAAATAAGACTCCTCTTGCCTTTTGGTGTCACAGAAGGGTGTTTCTATATTCATGAAAATTATGATCTAGTATTTTATATGACACTCATAATTAGCAGTGGAAACCATAGTCCTATTCATCCTTTTGATATTTAAATGTTGTAGATTATAAAATGTATGGATTTTGATAAGGCCTCTAAAGCAAGTGTGTCAGTCTTGTCTTTTTTTTTTCAGTTTGTCTGTCTTTACACCTAGTAGACAATGAATAAAGCAAGCTATAACTAGCTTTTTTTTACCAAGATAGTTGAAATATTTTCACTTACTTATTTTACATCAAAATAAGACTATGTATATTTGTTATCTCTTAAACTTCTGATCAGTATGTTTAACTTAATTTTAAAAGTGAACTTTTGGGGGCGCCTGGGTGGCTCAGTTGGTTAAGCGACTGCCTGTGGCTCAGAGTCCCACATCGGGCTCCCTGCTTGGCGGGAAGCCTGCTTCTCCCTCTCTCACTCCCCCTGCTTGTGTTCCCTCTCTTGCTGTGTTTCTTTCTGTCAAATAAATAAATAAAATCTTAAAAAAAAAAAAAAGAACTTTTGTATAAAAATTACTACATTTCTGCTTTTAGAAGTACTGGAAATTCTGACATTCAGGTTTTCCATGGAAGATAATGTGTTTCTAGAGATCTGATCATTTTCATACTAAGGTTCGAGATAGCATTCAGGTTTGGGGAGGAAAAAATGAGATTATAAAAGTATATGAACAGTGTAGTGGAAAATAAAAGGCAAATCTTACGGGGTCTGTTTACAGAGACAGAGAAACCAGACTTCACGTTTAACTTTCTGTGCTAATGGTTATATCTTGGCTGGTTAATAGAAGCAAGGGACAAAATAAAAGACAAGAAGAGGGGAAAGTTTTAAAATGACACGTGTCTTACTTTGAGTATAGTTACAAGTATTCCTTAATCAATATTTGCTCATACTCTATTCGGAAAGTCCGTGTATGGGCTTCAGGATTGCTATGAGTATCTCCTCTCCCCAGAGTTATGTGCAAAATTTCATGTACCCATATGCTTTCTTGGGAAGATGACCCATAGCTTTCATCAGCTTCTCAGTGGAACCTGTAATACAAATATTAAGAAACACAGCTCTGTGTTGTCATCTGTTAGCTGATCTGCTGGTGATCATTTTAATAGGAATAGTTGTTTATATGTCCTTCTGATCTTATCCTTAAACAGGTAATCAACTGGTTACTACTTATTTTCTCTTCTTCCTTTTATTTTTTTAGATCACTGTACAATTAGAAAAGGGTTTTTATTTTTGAAATATTAGCATTTATATGAAATGCATATATAGCTTATAGTATTTGACTTTTTGAATTTCTGGAAAGAATTTGAATTTCTCTCAGAAATAAATGCCCTTTGATTCATGGAAACATTTCGGAAAATAATTAAAATTTTTTTTAAAAAAATTTTATTTATTTGACAGAGATCACAAGTAGGCAGAGAGAGAGGAGGAAGCAGGCTCCCTGCTGAGCACAGAGGCTTAACCCTCTGAGCCACTTAGGTGCCCACCATAAAATAATTTTAAAAGGTTGCTCCAAAAATGAGGAAGTGGGGGCGCCTGGGTGGCTCAGAGGGTTAAGTGTCCTCCTTTGGCTTAGGTCATGATCCCTTCCTGGGATTGAGTCCCATGCCTGAGCTCAGGCCCCACATTGGGCTCCCAGCTCGGTGGGGGGTCTGCTTCTCCCTCTCCCCCTGCCTTCTCTCCCTGCTAGTCTGCTCGCTCTCTCTCGCAAATGAATAAATAAAATCTTTAAAAAAAAATCTGGAAGTGTAGTTTTTTAGCATTCTGGCTTTACTTATGAAGCTATTATAAAAGTTAGTGTAGGAGCACCTGGGTGGCTCAGTGGCTTAAGCCTCTGCCTTCAGCTCAGGTCATGATCTCAGGGTCCTGGGATTGAGCCCCACGTCGGGCTCTCTGCTCAGCGGGGAGCCTGCTTCCCCCTTTCTCTCTGGCTGCCTCTCTGCTTGTGAACTCTCTCTCCCTGTCAAATCAATAAAATCTTAAAAAAAAAAAAGTGGGGGTGCCTGGGTGGCTCAGTTGGTTAAGCGACTGCCTTCGGCTCAGGTCATGATCCTGGAGACCTGGGTTCAAGCCCCACATCAGGCTTCCTGCTCAGCGGGAAGCCTGCTTCTCCATCTCTCAGCCCCTCTGCTTGTGTTCCCTCTCTAGCTGTGTTGCTCTCTGTCAAATAAATAAATAAAATCTTTAAAAAAAAGAAGCGGATGTTTGCTTTCTTTCTGCATTCAGTTATTTGTCAAATGGGGTCATCCAAAGCAAGGATAACATCTAACTGAATATCCAGATGTACTTAGCCTTAGGATACAGTTAGAGATTATATTACTCTTCCTGGGATATCTCTCCAGCTTAACATTAGTGTTGGCAGGCTGATTCTCTGGACCATTATGATTTTTTTTTTAAAGATTTTATTTATTTATTTGATAGAGAGAAACACAGCTAGAGAGAGGAAACACAAGCAGGGGGAGTGAGAGAGGGAGAAGCAGGCTTCCTGCTGAGCAGGGGCCCCGATATCGGGCTCAATCCCAGGACTCCTGGATCATGACCTGAGCCAAAGCCAGATGCTCAACGACTGAGTCACCCAGATACCCCTGGACCATTATGATTTGTAAGGAGAAAATCTTACAGAAAATCGTTTTTATCTTTTTTTTAAAGATTTTATTTATTTATTTGAGAGTGAGCAAGTGAGAGAGCAGGAGCTGGGGGGTGGGGCAGTGGGAGAGGGAAAAGCAGACTCTCTGCTGAGCAGGCATCCAGATGCAGGATGGGATCCCAGGATCCTTGGATCATGACCTGAGCCAAAGGCAGACTCTAAACTGACTAAGCCACCCAGGTGCCCCTATATCACCTTAAAATGATAAATTAGCTATAATTAAGAGAATAGTAATGCTGTAGTAGTTTTATGCCATTAAAGTATATCAGATTATATGTATTGTATCTTGGGTGGTGGTATGGATACTTTATTATAGACTTATTAAAGCCATCTTCTAATTTACAGATAA
>PITA01014634.1:0-52914 GCA_004023965.1 Spilogale gracilis
CTCCAATTTGTTTCTACCTTTTTGCCGATGTTCTTTGTCTCTCGTGGCGGTCCAGAAGTGGGAAATATCACATTTCAGGCTGGTTTCATGGGTGTTCACGGTGGTCTTGTAGTGGTTTTTTTGTTGGAATTCAGCTCTCTTCAGGGAACTCCCTGAAATGCGGTCACCTGGCCTTCCGCCATCTTGACCCTCCTTCTCTCTTCTTTCCTTTACTTTTTCTTTTACATATACATATATTTATAAGCTTCAAGATAATTCTACATCCCTATTCAATACTACACCTATATACAACAAGTTCTAATCTTTTTATATCTTTAGAATGTGGGCTCCTCCAACAATAATAACAAGACAAACTTGGGAGGATCTGAAATGCCTTCCTTGCCCACAAGGAGTGTCTGCCATCACTTTCCCATCCTAGTCTGTCAGTGTTTCTGTGTAACAGTTTTTGCCTTTGTATTATATGAATACTGGTGTTGGGGGTCATTCAGGTTGGGCTTCGCTTTTTGATCTCTTCATTTACACTTGATGGCCTTTTTCTTTATCCTGTAGTAGTTTTGTACCATATAAATCCTACCACTGGACCCCACTCTGGCAGGGGTTTCTTTTCTTGCTTCCTTTCTCCCTTTCTCTTTTTTCTTTCTTCTTCCTTTTCAAAGCTGAATTCTGATTGCTCCAAAACCTTTCAGCTACCAATTCACCTGGATAGTGGCTGATATATTTAGCTATACACCCCTTCAACCACTCCTCGCCACAATGACTCGGAGGAGGAACCACCAACAGAAGAAGAACCCTGAGACTGCAACCCCGGCCACAGAACTACTGGAAATGAAATAAACAACATGAAAGAAATGGTATTTGGGCAGCAATCATCCAAGCAATGGCTAATTTGGAAAAGAACATTAGTCTTAAAATGGAAGCCCTAATAACAGAAGGGAAAGCAGAGGTTAGAAAGGCTATTAATGAGATGCAATCTAATTTAAATATGCTAACAGCTAGAGTAAGTGAAGCTGAAGATCTTTCAGTGATTTAGAAGACAGATGGATTAAGAAGGAGCAAGAGAAGTCTTGGAGCAAACAGCTAAAATCCCGTGAAAACAGAATAAGGGAAACAAATGATGCCATTAAATGCTCCAATATCAGCATTATTGGAATTCCTGAAGGAGTTGGGAGAGAGAGAAGCCTAGAAGATATAGTTGAAACTGTGTGGGGAATCACCACAGACCTCCTGGACACAGACATATCACATTTCAGGCTGATTTCATCCAAATTATGGATGAAAATTCCCCTAATCTGGGGAATGAAACTAATGTTCATGCCCTAGAGGCAGAGAGGACACCCCCCAATATCAATGAGGCCAGAAAAACTTCCAGGCACATAATTGTGAAAATCGTGAATCATAAAACCAAGGAATATATCTTAAGGGAAGCTAGGGGGAAGTGATCCCTTAACTATAGAGGGAAGACCATCAGAATTACATCAGATCTTTCCACAAAAACCTGGCAGGCCAGAAAGGGCTGGCAAGAAATATTCAGGAAGTTACATGACAAAAATATGCAAACAAGGATAATGTATACAGTAAAGTTGACTTTCAGAAAGGAAGGAGAAATAAAAAGCTTCCAGGACTTCCAAAGTCTAAAAGATTATGCAACCACCAAGACAGCACTACAAGAAATACTAAAAGGGATTCTATAAAAGAGAAATGAATACAATAGTGACACAGGACAGAAATTTACAGAGGTAATCTATAGAAACATGAACTTTACAGGCAACATGATGTCAATACAAGTGTATCTATCAATAATCACTCTCATGTGAATGGCCTAAATGCTGCAGTAACGAGGCATAGAGTTGCAGACTGGATAAAACGACAGGACCCATCCATATGCTGTTTAGAGACACATTTTGAATCTAAACACACTTCCAGATTGAAAGTGAGGGGATGGAGGACCATCTTTCATGCCAATGGACCCCAAAAGAAAGCCAGGGTAGTGATTCTCATATCAGACAAATTGGATTTTAATATAAAGACTGTAGTCAGAGACACAGAAGGACACTACATCATTCTCAAAGGGTCAATACACTAAGAAGATCTAACAATTGTACATATTTATGCCCCCAACATGGGAGCATCCAACTACATAAGACAACTGTTAAGCAAAATAGTCATATTGATACAAATACATTAATTGTAGTAAGTCTTAACACACCACTGTCATCAATGGACAGATTATCTAAACAGAAAATCAGCAAAGAAACAAGAGCCTTGAATGACACATTGGACCAGATGGATCTCATAGTTATCTTCAGAACATTCCATCCTAAAACACCAGAATACTCATTCTTTTCGAGTGCACATGGAACTTTCTCCAGAATAGACTACACATTAGGTCACAAATCAGGGCTCAACCTATACCAGAAGATTGAGATTATTCCCTGCATATGATCTGATCACAATGCCTTGAAACTGGAACTCAACTACAATAAAAAGTTCAGAAGAAAGTCAAACACTTGGAAGCTAAAGACGATCCTGCTCAAGAATCTGTGGATCAACCAGGAAATCAAAGAAGAACTGAAATATTTCATAGAAACCAATGAGAATGAAGATACATCGATCCAAAACCTATGGGATACAGCAAAGGCAGCCTTAAGGGGGAAATCAATAGCCATCCACGCCTCACTCAAAAAAAAAAAAAAAAATTGAAAAATCCCGAATACACCAACTCTCATTACACCTTAAAGAACTGTAAAATCAACAAAAAATTAAACCATCCTGCCAGAAAGACAGGAAATAATTAGGATTAGAGCAGAGATGAATGAATCAGAAAGTAGAGATATGGTAGAACACATCAATGAAACGAGAAGCTGGTACTTTGAAAGAATCAATAAGATCGATAAACCATTGGCCACAGTAATCCAAAAGAAAAGGGAGAAGACCCAAATTTAAAAAAATTATGAATGAAAGGGGAGAGATCACGACTAACACCAAGGAAATAGAAGCAATCATCAGAAATTACTATCAACAGTTATATGCCAATGAGTTTAACAACCTAGAAGATATGAATAAATTTGTAGAAACCTATAAACTTCCTAGACTGAAACAGAAAGATATTGACAATCTGAATAGGCCTATATCTAGTAACGAGTTTGAAGCAGTGATCAAAAACCTCCCAAAAAACAAGAGTCCAGGACCAGATGGATTCCCTGGGGAATTCTACCAAATATTCAAAGGCGAAATAACACCTATTCTCTTGAAGCTCTTCCAAAAATATAGAAACAGAAGGAAAACTTCCAGATTCTTTCTGTGAAGCCAACATTACTCTAATCCTGAAACCAGACAAAGACCCAATCAAAAAGGAGAACTTCAGACCAATATGTCTGATGAATATTGGTGCCAAGATTCTAAACAAGATCCTTGCCAACAGGATCCAACAATACATTAAAAAGATTATCCACCATGACCAGGTAGAATTTATACCAGGGATGGAAGGGTGGTTCAACACTCACAAATCAATCAACGTGATAGAACAAATTAATAAGAGAAGAGAGAAGAACCATATAGTACTCTAAATTGATACAAAAAAGGCCTTTGACAAAATACAACATCCGTTCCTGATTAAAACTCTTCAAAGCATAGGGATAGAGGAAACATTTCTCAACATCATAAAATCTATCTAAGAAAAATCCACAGCGAATATCATTCTCAATGGGTAAAAACTGACAGTCTTCCCTCTGAGATCAGGAACAAGGCAAGGATGCCCACTCTTACCACTACTGTTCAACATAGTGTTAGACGTCCTAGCAACAGCAATCAGGCAACAGAAAGAAATAAAAGATATCCAGATTGGCAAAAAAGAAGTCAAACTCTCTTTGCAGATGACATGATACTCTATGTGGAAAACACAAAAGACTCTACCTCCAGACTACTAGAACTCATACAACATTTTGGTAACATGGCAGGATACAAAATCAATGCACAGAAATCAGTTCTGTTCTTATACACTAACAATGAAAACATAGAAAGGGGAATCAGAGAATTGATTCCGTTTACTATAGCACCCAAAACCATGTTACTTAGGAATAAACCTAACCAAAGAAGTTACGGATCTGTACTCAAGGAACTACCGAACACTCATGAATGAAATTGAAGAAGACACAAAAATATGGAAGACCATTCCATGCTCATGGATTAGAAGAATAAACATAAAAAAAAGAAGAATAAACATTGTCAAAATGTCTATACTGCCCAGAGAAATATATACTCTGCCATTCTGATCAAAATTCAATGCCATTCTGATCAAAATTCCACCAACATTCCTCAAAAACGTTGGAACAAACAATACTAAAATTTATATGGAACCATAAAAGACCCTGAATCGCTAAGGAATTGCTGAAGAAGAAAAGCAAAGCTGGGGGCATCTCGTTACCTGACTTCAGGCTTTATTACAAAGCTGTGATTACCAAGACATCATGGTACTGGCACAAAAACAGAGAAATAGACCAATGGAACAGAGTAGAGAGTCCACATATGGACCCACAAATCTATGGGAAAATCATCTTTGACAAAGCAGGAAAAAATATCCAGTGGAAAAAAGACAGTCTCTTCAATAAATGGTGCTGGGAAAATTGGACAGCTACATATAGAAGAACAAAACTAGTCCATTCCTTACACCACACAGAAAGGCAAACTCGAAATGGATGAAAGACCTCAACATGAGGCAGGAATCCATAAAATCCTGGAAAAGAACATAGGCAGTAACCTGTTTGACATATACCACAGCAACTTCTTTCAAGACACGTCTCCAAAGGCAATGGAGACAAAAGTGAAAATAAACTTTTGGGACTTCATCAAAATAAAAAGCTTCTGTACAGCAAAGGCAACAGTCAACAAAACAAAGAGGCAACCCACAGAATGGGAGAGGATATTTGCAAATGACACTACAGACAAAGGGCTGATATCCAAGATCTATAAAGAACTACTCAAACTCAATGTCCAAAAAAAATGAACACATTAAAAAATGGGCAAGGGACATGAAGAGGCACTTCTCCATAGAAGATATACAAATGGCTAACAGACACATGAAAAAATGTTCATCGTCACTAGCTATCAGGGAAATTCACATCAAACCACACTGAGATACCACCTTACACCCATCAGAATGGCCAAAATAAACAAGTCAGGAAACAACAAGTTTTGGAGAGGCTGTGGAGAAAGGGGAACCCTCTTACACTGTTGGTGGGAATGTAAGTTGGTGCATCTGCTTTGGAAAACAGTGTGGAGATTCATTTAAAAATTAAGAATAGAGTTACCCTATGACCCTGCAATTGCACTACTTGGAATTACCCTAAAGATACAGATGTAGTGAAAGGAAGGGCCATATGTACCCCAATGTTCATTGCAGCAATGGCCACAATCGCCAAACTGGAAAGTGCCCTTCAACAGATGACTGGATAAAGAAGATGTGGTACATATATAAAATGGACTACTATGCCTCCACCAGAAAGAATGAATATCCAGATTTTGTAGCAACATGGAGTGGATTGGAAGAGATTATGCTGAGTGAAATAAGCCAAGTAGCAAAAGTCAAGTATCACATGGTTTTACTTACTTGTGGTGCATAAGGGGTAATATAGAAGACAGTATGAGAAGTAAAGTAAATGGGAAGTAGGGTAATTCAGGGAGAGAAATGAAACATGAAAGACTTTGGACACAGGAACAAACTGAGGGACTTGGAGGGAGGGCGGGGGGGGATGGGAGTGCCTTGTGGTGGATACTGAGGGCACTTATTGCATGGAGCACTGGGTGTGGGGCATTAACAATGAACCTTGGAACACTGAAAAATAAAACAAATTTAAAATTAAAAAAAAAACAATGAGGAAGGACACTATATTCTATTACAGGGTCTGTCCAAAAAGAAGATCTTGCAGTTTTAAATATCCATTTCTCTAACATGGGAGCAGCCAATTATATAAACCAATTAACAATGAAATCAAAGAAACACATCAACAATAATATAATAATATTAAGAGACTTTAATGCCCACCTCACTGAAATGGGCAGATCATCTATTCAAAAGATCAGCAAAGGTATAAAGGCCTTAAATGACATACTGTACCAGGCTGGTGTCACTGATATATTCAGAAAATTCCATTCCAAAGAAACAGAATACACTTTCTTCTTGAGTACACATGGAATAAGCTCCAGAAATCACATCCTGGGTCACAAATCAGGTCTCAACCAGTACCAAAAGACTGGGATCATTCCCTGCATATTTTCAGACCACAATGCTTTGAAACAAGAACATAACCACAAGGGGAAAGTTGGAAAGAACTCAAATACATGGAGGCTAATGAGTATCTTACTAAAGAATGAATGGGTCTACCAGGAAGTTAAAGAAGAATTTAAAATTTCAAGGTAACAAATGAAAATGAAAACACATAGTTCAAATTCTTTGGGCCACAGCAAAGGCAGTCTTGAGTGGAAACTATATAGCAATACAAGCTTTTATCAAGAAACAAGAAAGGTCTCAAGTACACAACCTAACCCTACACCTAAAGGAGCTGGAGAAAGAACAACAAATAAAGTCTAAACCCAGCACAAGAAGAAAAATAATAAACATCAGGAGAAATCAATGATATAGAAATCAAAAGAACAGTAGAACAAATCATTGAAACTAGGAGCTGGTTCTTTGAAAGAATTAATGAGATAGATAAAACCCTTGGAAAGACTTATAAAAAAGAAAAGAGAAAGGTCCCAAATTAATAAAATAATGAATGAAAGAGAAGAGATCACAACCAACACCAAGGAAATACAAACATTATAAGAACATATTATGAGCAACTATACATCGGCAAATCTGATAATTTGTAAGAAATGGATACATTTCTAGAGACATATAAACTACCAAAATTGAACCAGGAAGAAATAGAAAACCTGATAATTAGTTATGTTGAACATTGTCTCCTTTGCCTTTGTAGACATGTCTTGAAACAAGTTGCTGTGGCCAATGTCAAACAGGTTACTGCCTATGTTCTCTTCCAGGATTTTGATGGATTCCTGCCTCACATGAGGTCTTTCATCCATTTCCCTTTGGCTTTGTGTGTGATGTAAGGGAATGCTCTAGTTTCATTCTTCTATATGTAGCTGTCCAATTTTCCCAGCACCATTTATTAAGAGACGGTTCTTTTTCCACTGGATATTTTTTCCTGCTTTGTCAAAGATGATTTGCCCTCAGATTTGTGGGTCCATATCTGGAGTCTCTACTCTGTTACATTGGTCTATTTCTCTGTTTCTGTGCCAATATTATGCTGTCTTGGTGATCACAGCTTTGTAATAAAGCCTGAAGTCAGGGAATGAGATGCCACCAGCTTTGTTTTTCTTCAACAATTCCTTAGCGATTCAGGGTCTTTTTTGGTTCCATAAATTTTAGGATTGATTGTTCCAACGTTTTGAAGAATGTTGGTGGAATTTTGATCAGAATGGCATTGCAATTATAGATTGCTCTGGGCAGTATAGACATTTCAACAATGTTGGTTCTTCTGATCCATGAGCATGGAATGGTCTTCCATCTTTTTGTTTCTTCTTCAATTTCGTTCATGAGTGTTCTGTAGTTCCTTGAGTACAGATCCTTAACTTCTTTGGTTAGGTTTATTCCTAAGTATCTTTTGGGTTTTGGTACTATAGTAAATGGAATAGACTCTCTGATTAACCTTTCCATATTTTCATTGTTAGTGTGTAAGAACGCAACTGATTTCTGTGCATTGATTTTGTATCCTGCCACATTATCAAATTGTTGTATGAGTTCTAGTGGCTTGGGAGTAGAGTCTTTTGGGTTTTATACATAGAGTATCATGTCATCTATAAAGAGAGACAGTTTGACCTCTTATGTGCCAAGTTGAATAACTTATATTTCTTTCTGTTGCCTGATTGCTGTTGCTAGGACGTCTAACACTATGTTGAACAGTCGTGGTGAGAGTGGGCATTCTTGTCTTGTTCCTGATCTCAGAGGGAAGGTTGTCAGTTTTTCCCCATTGAGAATGATATTCACTGTGGGTTTTTCATAGATAGAGTTTATGATGTTGAGAAATGTTTCCTCTATCCCTATACTTTGAAGAGTTTTAATCAGCAGCAGATGTTTTATTTTGTCAAATGCTTTTTCTGTATCAATTGAGAGTACCATGTAGTTCTTCTCTCTTCTCTTATTAATTTGTTCTATCACGTTGATTGATTTGTGAGTGTTGAACCACCCTTGCATCCCTGGGATAAATCCCACCTTGTCATGGTGGATAATCTTTTTAATGTATTGTTGGATGCTGTTAGCAAGGGTCTTGTTAAGAATCTTGGCATCCATATTCTTCAGAGATATTGGTCTGAAGTTCTCCAGTGAGAATGGCCAAAATTAACAAGACAGGAAACAAGTATTGGAGGGGAGGCCAAGAAAAGGGAAGTCTCTTACACTGTTGATGGGAATTCAAGTTGGTGCAGCTGCTTTGGAAAACAGTGTGGTGATCCCTTAAAAATTAAAATTAGAGCTACCCTATGACCCTGCAATTGCAATACTTGGCATTTACCCCAACAATACAGATGTAGTGAATAAAAGGGCCATATGTACCCCAATGTTCATTGCAGCAATGGCCACAATTGCCAAACTGTGAAAGGCCAAGGTGCCCTTCAACAGATGAATGGATAAAGATGATGTGGTACATATATACAACGGAATATATACCTCCATCAGAAAGGATGAATATCAAACTTTTGTAGCAACGTGGACTGGATTCCAAGAGATTATGCTGAGTGAAATAAGCCAAGTAGAGAAAGTCAAGTATCACATGGTTTCACTTACTTGAGGTGCATAAGGGGTAATATAGAGGACAGTAGGAGAAGGAAAGGAAATGGGAAGTAGGGTAATTTGGGGAGAGAAATGAAACATGAAAGACTTTGGACTCAGAAACAAACTGAAGGTTTTGGAGTGAAGCGATGTGGGGATGGGAGAGCCTGATGGTGGGTACTGAGGGCATGTATTGCATGGAGCACTAGGTGTGGGGCATAAACAATGATTCCTGGAATACTGAAAAAATAAAATAAATTTAAAATTTTTTTTAAAAGTTACAAATAGATTTACCTTATGACCATTCAATTGCACTATTGGGTACCTACACCAAAGATACAGATGTAGTGAAAAGAAGTGCCATTTGTACCCCCATGTTCATAGCAGCAATGACCAAAGTCACTAAACTGTGGAAAGAACCATGATTCCCTTCAACAGATGAATAGATAAAGAAGATATGGTCCATATATGCAATGGAATATTTCACCTCCATCAGAAGCATGAATACCCAATTTTTATAATAACATGAATTGGATTGGAGGAGATTGTGCTTAGTGAAATAAGCCTAGCAGAGAAAGTCAAGTAACATATGGTTTCACTTACTTATGGAGCATAAGGAGTAACATGGAGGACAGTGGCAGAAGGAAAGGAAATTTGAACTGGGGTAAATCAGAGATGGAGATGAAGCATGAGAGACTTTGGACTCTGAGAAAAAAACTGAGGGTTTTGGTAGGGGGTGGGGGGATGGGTGAGCCTGGTGGTGGGTATTGAGGGCATGAATTGCATGGACCATTGGGTGTGGGGCATAAACAATGAATCTTGGAACACCGAAATAATAACATATATTATTTAAAAAAATAAACCCTGATCAAAGCAATAACCAGTAAGAAGACTGAAGAAGTCATCAAAAATTTCCCCAAAACAAGAGTCCAGGACCAGACAGCTTCCAAAAAGTAGAAATGGAAGGAAAACTTCCAAACTCATTTTATGAGGTCAGCATTATCTTAATCCCAAAACCAAAGACCCATCAAAAAGGAGAATTACCGACCAATATCCCTGATCAATATGGATGCAAAAATTCTTACCAAAATACTAGCCAATAGGATCCATCAGTACATTAAAAGGATTATTCACCACGACCAAGTTGGATTTATTCCTGGGCTGCACGGTTGGTTCAGCATCTGCAAATCTATTAATGTGATACAGTACATTAATACAAGAAAGAACAAGAATCATACGATCCTCTAAATAGATGCTGAAAAATCATTTGACAAAATCCAGCATCCTTTCTTGATCAAAACTCTTCACAGTGTAGGTATAAAGGGTACATACCTCAGTATCATAAAAGCCATCTATGAAAAATCCAGCATAAATATCATTCTCAAGAGGGAAAAACCAAGAGCTTTTTCCCTAAGATCAGGAACACAGCAGGGCTGTCCACTATCACCACCACTATTCAACATGGTATTAGAAGTCCTAGATTCAACAATCAGACAACAAAAAAAATAAAAGACATCTCAAACAGCAAAGAAGAAGTCAAACTCTCACTTTTTGGAGATGATATGATACTTTATGTGGAAAACCCAAAAGATTTCACTCCAAAACTATTAGAACTCATACAGGAATTCAGTAAAGTGTCAATGCACAGAAATCAGTTGCATTTCTATACACCACCAGAAAAACACAAGAAAGAGAAAGTAAAAAGTCATCCCATTTACAATTGCATCCAAAACTATAAAATACTTAGGAATAAATCTAACCAAAGAGGCAAAGAATTTATACTCAGAAAAGTATAAAGTACTCATGGGAGAAATTAAGGAAGACACAAAGAAATGGAAAAACATAACATGTTCATTGACTGGAAGAACAAATATTGTGAAATGTCAATGCTACATAGAGCAATCTATACATTTAATGCAATCCCTATCAAAATACCATCTTTCTTTTTCAAAGAAATGGAACAAATAATCCTGAAATTTATATGGAACCAGAAAAGACCCTGAGTAGCCAGAGGAATTTTGGGGAAAAAAAGTTGGTGGCATCACAATTCCAGACTTCAAGCTCTATTACAAAGCTGTCATCATTGAGACAGTATAGTACTGGCACAAAAACAGACACATAGATAAATGTTACAGAATAGAGAGCCCAGAAATGAGCCTTCAACTCTTTGGCCAATTTGTCTTCGACAAAGCAGGAAAGAATGTTCAATAGAAACAAAAGCAGTCTTTTCAACAAATGGTGTTGGGAAAATTGGTCAGCCACATGCAGAAGAATGAAACTGGACTATTTCCTTATACCACACACAAAAATAGACCCAAATGGATGAAATACCTCAGTGTAACACAGAAATCCATCAAAATCCTTGAGGAGAACACAGGCAACAAAATCTTCAACAGCTGCAGCAACTTCTTCCTAGAAACAACATCAAAGTCAAGGGAAGCAAGGAAAAAAATCAACTATTGAGATTTTGTCAAGATAGAAAGCTTTTGCACAGCAAAAGAAACAATCAACATAACCAAAAGAAAACTGACAGAATTGGAGAAAATATTTGCAAATGACATATCAGAGAAAGGGCTAGTATCCAAAATATAAAAAGAACTTCTCAAACTCAACATCCAAAGAACAAATAATTGAATCAAGAAGTGCACAGAAGACATGAACATAAATTTCTCCAAAAAATACATCCAAATAGCCAAGAGGCACATGAAAAAGTGCTTAACATCCCTCAGCATCAGGAAAATAGAAATAAAAACCACAGTGAGATACCACCCCACACTGGTCAGAATGGCTAAAATTAACAAGTCAGGAAACAACAGATGTTGTTGAGGATGTGGGGAAAGGGGAATGCTCCTACACTGTTGGTGGGAATGCAAGCTGGTGCAGCCACTCTGGAAAACAGTATGAGATTTCTCAAAAAGTTATAGAGCTACTGTAAACCCAGCAATTGCACTACTGAGTATTTACCCTACAGATACAGATTAGTAATCCGAAGGGGCACATGCACCCAAATGTTTATAGCAGCAATGACCAAACTATGGAATGAACCTAGATGTCTGTCAACAGATAAATGGATAAAGAGGTGGTGTGTGTGTGTGTGTGTGTGTGTGTGTGTGTGTGTGTATAGCAAAGTATATATATACATCTATATATGAAGGATGTGTATATATAT
The DNA here is from genome assembly GCA_004023965.1 of Spilogale gracilis. Taxonomy (NCBI): domain Eukaryota; kingdom Metazoa; phylum Chordata; class Mammalia; order Carnivora; family Mephitidae; genus Spilogale; species Spilogale gracilis. The sequence continues at coordinate 11,994 of PITA01014634.1, forward strand.
GTATATATGTTTATGTGTGTATATATATATATAATGGAATACTATGCACGCATCAAAAAGAATGAAATCCTGTCATTTACAACAATGTGGATGGAACTGGAGGGGATTATGCTGAGCAGAATAAGTCAATCAGAGAAAGACAATTATCAGATGATCTCTCTAATGAGGAATTTAAGAGGCAGGGTGGGGGTCGTGGGGGTAGGGAGAGAAACAAATGTGACAAGATGGGACCAGGGAGGGATACAAATGATAAAGGACTCTTAATCTCAGGAAAGAAACTGAGTGTTTCTCAGTGGGAAGGGGGAGGGATAAGATTGCTGGATTATGGGGAAAAAAAGAAATGATGAATACCCAACTTTTGCATCAACATGGCTAGGACTGGAGGAGATTATGCTGAGTGAAATAAGTCAAGCAGAGAAAGTCAACTATCATATCATTTCACTTTCCTGTGGAACATCATTGCACTTGCCTGTGGAACATGAAGGACATTAGGAGAAGGAAGGGAAAGTTCAAAGGAGGAAATCAGAGGGGAAGATGAATCATGGGAAACTGTGGACATCGAGAAACAAACTCAGAGTTTTAGTTTGGGAGGCAGTTGGGGGATGGGTTGGCCGGGTGATAAGGAAGACACATATTGCACGGAGCACTGGGTGTTATACATAAACAATGAATCTTGGAACACTACATGAAAAAATAATGATGTACTGTGTGGTGACTAACATAACATAATAAAAAATAATAAAATAAATGAATAGGAAAAGGGAGCAAACCACATATCTAGCATGAATCCTATTGTAAACTGTTTGCATAAATCTATGCCTACTGCAGAGAAAGGTTTCCTTCACTAGAGTGAGAAAGGAGCAGGAGGCCAAGGATGAAAAACAAATGCTTAGTAGGTACTTGTCTGGGTAGATCCTCTCCTTCTGTTAATATGAGGTTAGTGGCTTCATGCTTTCTTGTGAGGACACAGGTGGCCTGAGATGCGTAATTGAGGGGGACATACTAGACATGTTGTCCAAGAGCTGAAGAGTCAACCTCTTGACTGAAGAGTTTACCGCATATGTAAAATTAAAGGTGGTGCAAATGACCAAATTAGTTAGCCAACTATAATACTTTGTTGTAGGGGTACATGTCCAGAATATGTAAGTATTGACTACTTTGGGCCTGACTCCAACAGGATAAATGCACACAACTTTAACTGTCCAGGACATTTTTCACACTCTGACAAGAAATGGCCTATCCATCCAGAGGAGAGTTTCTATTCCAACCCCCATTTATGTGTCCTCTCCTCCTGAGAGGATGGGCTGAGGAATGAGGAAATACATTTGTCACTGGCATGCTATGAGCTCAATAATAAGCATCTCAAGCTTTTTTTTCTGGATGGCAATAATCATAGGTATGCTGATTTTGGTACCTAGATGTGTATATGGGGTAATGTCATAGAGTGTCTCTGTTGAGTTTAGCAAGTATATGTTTTCTGAAAAGACTTTTTGTCCATAGTTTTTGCAACTGTAGTATCTGTGGGAGGGCTCTAAATTGATTTTAAAAAGAATACTATTCCTTCCAATTAACGTGGTGGCCTGTCATTATAGGGTAAATGAAATTACCAATGTATGCCCATTCATGAGTCCAGTCCTACACATCATATACAGTAAAATGTGTTCTCCTATCACTATATATCTTTCAGGAATATTCATATATGACACTGAATTGTTCTAAGACACTGACAGTGGCCTTTTAGTTGACCCTTTTACAAAAGAGGGCTTTCATGAGCCCAGTGGCTGTGTCCATACAAGTTAGGGCACACTTTTCCCCTGGACTCATGGGAAGAGGGCCAATAGTATTAGTTTTCCAGTCTAAAACTGGTTGGGTCACATAGTGAATGCATCCTATGACATGTAGAACTTTGTTGGGTCTCCAGCGGGGCAGTTACTGACAGATGTGAGGATGTCAATATGGAAAAGGGACATTCCAGCTCTCTTCACTATGTTCCAACTAACCTTAGCACAGTGACACTCACTTTGCTTATAAATCCGTGCAGCCTATTCTGAAATTCATATATGGGTAAGGGCTGTTATTTTTGCTAAAGTGTCTGCTTCAGTATTCCTGGAGTGAGGCAGGCCTATTCACTGAGATATGGAAAATAGTAAGGGAGGAAGTAGGGTCTGTATCCTTTCCCATATATCTTTGCATAATTCTTCTCCCTATAATGGTTTCTGTAAAACCTTTGAGTCATCTTGAGCCCTTTGGGCCACCCAGGTTGTCAAACCCTTAGAAATAGCCCATCTGTCTGTTCAGAAGGTAAGGGGCCAAGGTTCATAAATACATATCATCCAGTCAACCCTCAATTCAGCCCTTTACCTGTCTTTATTAAACCTAGTCTCAAATGAGATAGTATCAGTCTGAGGTTGGATTGTTAATACAGTCCAGGGACTAGGATTACCCCTATTACCCCTCTTAGAACCAACCACATACCAAACATCTTCAGGAAGATGGTATGTTTCTTCCTTTGCTTGTAAGAAGGCCTGCTGGGGACCAGCCTCAGCAGAGATGTGGGTGCCGAGCCATGGGATGTCTGGCAGGTGCAGTAATAACACGGACACGGAGATCTGACGCAAGCTGACAGACCCAAAGTCAGTCAAGAGAGACCTATGAAGCAGGATCAGGCTCTGGCTCTGGCTCTGGCCCTGGCTCTAACTCTGGCTCTGGCTCCATGGGCTCTGGCTCTGGCCCTCTGGCTCTGGCACTGGCTCTAACTCTGGCTCTGGCTCCATGGGCTCTGGCTCTGGCCCTCTGGCTCTGGCACTGGCCCTGCTTCTGTCTCTGCTTCTGTGTCTGCATCTGTATCTGCTTCTGTGTCTGCTTCTGTCTCTGGCTCTGCCTTTGCCTCTGGCTTTGCCTCTGGCTCTGCCTTTGTCTCTCTTGACTGTCAAGGGTCCCAGTCTTTTATTATTCCAAAGTGAGGAAGTTGGGCAATGCAGTTAGGTTAAAGTTTATCAAACAAATCTTTAACTGCTTTTGCACCTGCCCTAGAGACAGGATCAGTATTGTTGCTGCAGGGTACAGAGTGATTGTTTAAACTCACAGAAGTGGAGACCATTGAGGCAGAGGGATCAAGGAATACAGATAAGAGATACAGAGATATGATTACCAGGAGGAGGATTAAATGGAGCAATGTGTCTTGGATGAGCGCTTGCCCTAAGCGCACGTCCCAGGGACACAAAGGACATATTTTCCCGGCCCACAAGGTACGTGGTTTTCCAGATTCATGGCAGGGAAAGCCCAGAGGGGCTTCCACACACATTCATAGGTACCTCCACCAAAGTTTCTGGTGGCTTACAACATGGCGTCCCCGACAAAGGCCTCCATTGGAGGCTCTAGAAGAGGAGTCCTAAAGGTTCCATATTCTACAGGCACCATGACAGAATGTAATTTAGTTTCCAGTGGAATAGTGGATACTGCTGCATGTAAGTAAACATGCAATTTTTGCCACAGAGAGGATTGTACTATGGTAGATGCTGGTCTTGCAGGTATATCTATCCACCTGTTTATAAGCAACTTAGTCTGGATAATTACTGGAAGAATGACAATTAAAGAGTCCACTTGTTGAAGGGCCTTACTGACTCACAACACTTGTTGTTTAATAGGATAATATGTATTTCTGCTCTTTCCCAGAGTTTTGAGCAAATCCAATGGGGTTAATTGTCCATTCTATTCCTGCCATAATGCCCAGCTCATCCCATCCAGCATAGAAGTCACAACTAGAGTTGTAGAGATACTAGGTAAAGGCATTCCTAAGGACTGTACATGAGCAACTAATAACTTTGTCAATGGTAACTTTATTTTCTTCTACCCAATGTCAGTGCACTCCCCTTTATTATCAGATGACAAGGAGAGCATAGGCACTGTGCTAAATGTGGTATAGAAGCCATTCTATACCCACAGGAGACCTTGAAATCTTTGTAGTTGATTCACTCTCTTAAAAATGGGAAATTGTGGGATCTTGTAAGTTATAGAGATCAGTATAAGACATGCTTTACCTGGGGTGCCTGGGTTGCTCAATCATTAAGCATCTGCCTTTGTCTCAGGTCATGATCCTGGAGTCCCAGGATGGATCCCTGCATCAGGCTCCCTGCATCAGGCTCTCTGCTTTGTGGGAAGCCTGCTTCTCCCTCTCTCATTCCCCTGCTTGTGTTCCCTCTCTAGCTGTGTTTCTCTCTGCCAAATAAATGGATAAAATTTTTTTTTAAAAAAGACATGTCTTACCTGACTAGGTATCCCCCAAAGGATTAACTGCTGGTCCCAGATGTTATATTTTCTGTGGCTGATGACCTCTCTTTGCTTATTTGGATGAGAACATAAACTATTTAAATAATACTGTAACAAAGAGAAGTTTTCAGAGATTAGCATCATATTATCAATATAATGAAAACTTCTAACTATAGTGGCTGGGATAGACAAATTGTGAGCAACCATACCATGACAGATAGGATTATGAAAATAGCCTTGTATCAATACCTTGACTGTCCAGTCTCAATTTTCTCATGTGAAAGCAAATTGGTCTTATGATTCAGGATGTAAAGGAATATAAGAAAGCATTGGTTAAATTCAAAACCACATGATAAGAGTTGCACCCATGTACTATTTGTTCAATGATTTGTGTGGTATTTGGGACAGCAGAATTTATTTTATTAAATTCTATATAATCAATGGTAATTTGTAGGAGCCATCCAGTTTTTTATATGCCATATAGAGATATTACAGGGACTTTGTGTCATATTATTTTCACTTTCACTCATTCCTTGATGGTGGCAGATATTTCCTCAAATTCTGCTGGCAGTCAGTATTGCTTTACATTTACAACCTCACTTGGGGGTGGCAGGGAAGAAGTAACACAGAGAGTAATTTGTATTTTCCTGCAGAACAGCTATAATTATTCTCTCAAAGTTGGAATTCTAGAGATTTGTAGCATCTTTTCCAGTAGAATATTCATGCTTAATATATTCTCAGGTATTAGAGAAATGAAAGTCTCATAAGGGGCAGGTAGGTTTTGGTATATTCCCAAGTGCACTTCTGTTTGTTTCATCCTTATGGTTTTATATCCAGAACCATCACTGGTTGCCCAGATCCCTGAGGGCCATTCTGGATTGCCATGAATTAGAGTACATTCTGCTCCAATATCCATTGTGGTCTTAGTCTTTTGCTTATTTTTTGGTGGCCAGTAAATTGTGAGCTCTACAATTCTAGTTGTCCCCAGTTGCCCTCACATGGAGGCAACTTGGCCCCATCTCTAATATATCAGGTGACAGGTTACCTAAAACTGGTAAGAAGTTACCCATGGCTTAGTTGCTTCTTATAGATATGGTATGGGGGCCAGGGGTCTAAACAGCTGAGCAGGGGTAAGCTCCTTCTGTAAAGCCACTAAAATAGAATTTAGCTGGCAGCATATTTTTTTCTTTTATGGCTACCACTAGCACGTCATGCTTTGCTTGCCTTTGGGTTACTCTAAGGGGGCTCTTGTTTGCTTTAGATTTCCCCTTTTCAGCCCTTTGTAGGTTTTTTCTAGTTTTTCTCTTGGTTTCCAACCTTACTCAATCTCTCCCCTTTCCATCTGTCCTACATCAGCTATAGTCTCTCCTATATAATATATTTCTTGCCTTAGAAGGGGACTAAGCAGAGAGATGAAAAAATGGTGCCATTCCTGGGGGACAATTGTAACAATCCATTTTTTATCCCTGTTGTAAATATAGCTTAGTCTATCTCTTCAAATACTTAGGCATATGTTGTTGGCTGATGCCCAATTTTCTTAAAAGACTCTGTGTGATGGGCACCTGGGTGGCTCAGTTGCTTAAGTGATTGCCTTCATCTCAGGTCATGATCCTGGAGACCTGGGATCGAGTCCCACATCGGGCTCCCTGCTTGGCGGGAGGCCTGCTTCTCCCTCTCTCACTGCCCTGCTTGTGTTCCATCTCTTGCTGTGTTTCTCTCTGTCAAATAAATAAAATCTTAAAAAAAAAGACTCTGTGCCTCTTTTAGGGATCTCCCAAATCTCCAATTCGATCAAGCCTCCCTCATAATCACAATTATCTAGTTTTAAGAATATGATTACCTTGCACTTGGACATTACCTAGGCACTGCCACAGGCAGGATATTCTCAGCTTCATTCCCTGCTAGGAATATGCCATCCTCTATGTCTAGAGTCTTGATAGAAGGACATGTAGCAAGTCCTTCTATCAATAGCTGTCTGAAGGCTTTAGATATCTCTAAAAAAATTCTCCTGCAGTATACTCTAATTTTTTTTGTCTTGTACAGGTTGCCCATTTGGCTTTTTGTTATCCTTGTTGAGTTTTGCTTTCTGCTGTATCAGTGAGTTTTGCCTGAGAAACAGATGCTCTATCTCTTCCTCATCCTGAAAGATGACTGCCATGTCATTCTCTGTATCACTGGTTTCCCATCGGTCCCATGTTTTAGCATCTCAGTCCAGTTGAGCAATTACAACTCTGATGTGAGGTCATCACATTTTACAACCTTCAAGGCACACAAAGTGACACACTAAGGTCTTGATTTGTGTATCCTGGGTCTCAATCTTATGCACCATGTTAGAAGTCAAAAGAGATGTAGATAGTCTCAGGTCCTGTTCTAGTTGTAATTTTTCTTCCAACTGCCTTATTTTCTCTTCTGCCACTAGTTGGGCATAACTGACCAGATGAGTAACCCATAGAAGTGGCCAACTCACCTCTTCTTGATGTCCTTCTTTACCTCAGTGGATCTTGCAACTTTCTAACAGTCAGCACTCTAACCCAGCTCGTGTTTTAGAAGAATCCTCATATTCATGTGGTGTTTGCATCAAGAAAATAAGCTGTTTCTCCATGGTGAGATGGTTGGACATCCCAGGATTTCCCCCAAGAAAGTTGTATTCCCCTTGCCCATCCTTCAGTCTCCAGGCTCCTATTGGCTATCTTGCCAGTCAATTGTTCCATGAAATGAAGATATATGTAAAATTACCTCCAAAGGTAATTTGAAGGCTATAAGACTGACGAAAAAGGCTGACAAGTCCATCTTGACAAGAAATGATTTGTTAAAAGGACTTATGGCCAGATTGCAATATAAGTAGATCTCTTCAGCCCATCTCCCATCAGACTTGCTTTTATAGTGCTATAATCTGGGAATGACCCTCCAGGAGAAGAATATTTAAAATGAGTGTGTGTCATTGTTGTATTCTAGGGAAGATCAAAAATGTTATACCATGAAGATGTACTTAACCATGTGGCTAAACAAAAGGAAAACATGGTGGTTCTATGCTCAAGAAGGCTTCAGGTCATAGAATGGTTATCATGGCAGATTTGTACAAGATAGCATTAGTCTGGCTCACACAAAGCCTTTAATCCATTTTGAATATTTTTTATGTATGGTGTAATGTAGTGGCCCAATTTCATCTAAAGGAAGTTTGAACATCACTTAGGTCTGTGATACACATTCAAGGGAAAGTGGGGTCTTGGATTGCTCTTTTCTGTTGGAACTCTCTCCCTCCAAGAGGTCAGTGCTCTATGTGCACATGAACCACTCACATCACATGTGATTCCCACAGTGTATCCACTGATCCACATACCCAGTATGAGTCAGTCTCCCACCAGGAAATGGATGATATTGGGAAAGAAAGAGAAGAGAGAGACAACCGTAATGCATCTTGAGTATCTGGTATGCAAAGCAGGGGTAAATACGCTACTATGAGAGAGAAACAGAGCAGAGAGAGAGAAAGAGAGAGAGAGAGAGAAAGAGAGAGGGACTTTCTTGCTTTCCTTATCTTTCCTTATCTTATGCCCAGTGTCTCCTGTCCTTGGGAAGGAGAGAGAGAGAAAATAAAAGGTGTATTAATCAGACTTCTACATACAAACAGAAGCAAAAGTATGTGTATAGACAGAAAATTATTTAAAGAATTAGCTCACACAGTTCTATAGGTTAGCAAGTCCACAATCTTCAGGGCAGGTCAGCAGACTGGAGATTCAGAACTGCAGCTCAAGTTGAAAGTCAGTTTGGAGACAGAATTCCCTATCACAAGGAACCTTAATCTATTTTCTCTTATGGTCTTTATCTGACTGGTGGAGGCCTTCCCAATGACCCTCCCACATTATGGAGGGTAAACTTACTCAGAGTCCACTTATTTAAATGTTAATCTCATCTAAAAATATCTTTGCAACAACACTCAGATTGGTGTTTCACCAAATATTTGAGTAGGATGGCCTAGTCAATTGACATATAAAATTAATCATCATAATCTACAGTTACTAAAATGTATGATACATGTACAAGAATGCTAGGATATTTCAGAATAAACTTGTTTATGTTTGCATTTATCATTAAAGCTCACATTCACTTTTCTTATAGACAATCAAATCTGCCACTGCAGGCTTCTATTATTGATATAACTCAAAATCCTAATAGATAAGATACATTTTTATTTTTCCTTTTTTAAAAGTAATAGATTGAGCAAACAAGATTAGAAGTACTTCTCTCTGGACTTCAGAGTATAATTCAGAGTATAACTTCAGAGTATAATCCCTGTTTGGAATAACAAGTCTGTACACAAGATTCATTAAAAAATGAGATCTAAGATTTGTGTAATACTTTATGATTCTTTACATGCATATTATCTCCTTTAATTTTTAAAATAATTATAAGTTCAAACCAATTATATGCATATATGAAGAAAAATAATGCTGAAATACCTTTTGCCAAAGATGCATATAAAGAAGTGTCTGAGTCTAAAAGAGGCTGAGGGGCTGGTAGAAGATTTTGTCCCTCCCTGAAGTGGGCCCCACACCCCTCTGGTCTCTGGGATTTTCTTTTCCATTCACAGAGGGGGAGTTGAAAGATACAGAGATGATTTAAATTCCATATACAAAATTCCAGTGCAGTAAATGGGGCTTATTTTATTTTGAAAGAGTAGAAATCAGCGTTTTCTGGCTTCATGTGACACTTCAGAGCCTGGAATAAAACTGCAATTCTGTGGTTATCTTAGCATTAAATATCTTTAGGAGATTGTGACTAGACAGAAGAGCAGGGGGCAAGAGACTGTGTGGGTGAAAAGTCAGTGATCAGATTTTCTCTCCAGGATGTATGTATTTGGGCAACAGATGGTGAGAGGAGGTGCTGGTGCAGGGTTGCTGAAGTAAGAAAGGGATAACTGGGAATTACTATTGTATGGCTTAAGGTCATAGTACCTTTGTGAAATGTGTGTTTCATGAAAATGCACATTCATTTTAACACAGATATTCTGTTTTGGGGGGACATCTCTCAAAGCCAATATATAAATTTAGGTTACTTAAATTGCAAATGATGAATATCCAACTTTTGTAGCAACATGGACTGGACTGGAAGAGATTATGCTGAGTGAAATAAGCCAAGAAGAGAAAGTCAAGTATCTCATGGTTTCACTTACTTGCGGTGCATGAGGGGTAACCTGGAGGACAGTGGGTGAAGGAAAGTAAAGGGGAACTAGGGTAATCCAGGGAAATAAAACAACAGAGACTTTGGACACAGAAACAAACTGAGGGACTTGGAGGGAGGGGGATGGAGGGATGGGAGACCCTGGTGGTGGGTACTGGGGACACCTAAAGTGTGGAGCACTGGGTGTGGGGAATGGGGAATGAATCTTGGAACACTGGGAAAAAAAATTTAAGTAACAATAAAAAAAAAAAAAACCTTAGGTAGGGCACATTACCTATACAGAATAGTCACAGCACCCATTCAGATGTAGCCCAAGGAGTATCACTTGTTTAACAGTACTTCCAGAATGATTTAGCCAACCAAATAAAAGGCCTACTAAAAAATTGCAAAGGATGATCATATGTGAAGGATGATGTTACAAATCAGAAAATAAATCATTTTGAAAAATTTTAATAATTTAATAAAAATTTTCCAAAAATGAAAAAAGAGAAAATTTCCCTCTTTTGCCTTCAGTGGGATGAAGTTGAAGTTGAAGAGGAAGCACTTTCTCCCCTTAAATAAATTTCCAAAGAGACAAAAGAATTATAAACTTGCATTGTCCACAATAGCCAAACTGTGGAAGGAACCAAGATGCCTTTCAATAGATGAATGGATAAAGAAGATGTGGCTCATATATACAATGGAATATTTTTCAACCATCAGAAAAATGAATACTCACCATTTACATTGACATGGATGGAACTGGAGGGGCTCATACTAAGTGATAAGTGAAGTAAGTCAAGCAGAGAAAGACAATCACCATATGGTTTCACTCATGTGGAGGATCATAGGGGAAGGGAAGGAAATCTGAAGGGGCAGAAATCAGAGTGGGAGTTGAACCATGACAGACTATGTATGCTGGGAAATAAACTGAGGGTTTCAGAGGGGAGGGATCAGGAATGGGATAGCAGGATGATGGGTAGTAAGGAGGGCACATATTGTGAAGAGCATTGGGTGTCATACATAAAGAATCATTGAACACTACATCAAAAACTAATGATGTACTATATAGTGGCTAACTGAACATAACTAAAAAAAGAAAAAAAAAGGAATGGTCATTTCCAGTGAGTTGAATGATTGTATTAGTAATTACTGGTCTTTATACTTAATTCCTTAAAAAGAAAGAGATTTACCCCACTTTGATTAAACCACCACAATGTCTGAAAGACTATGCAACAGAGAAATAAAACAGCAACAATTTTTTTTCTTCTTAAATAAATAAATAAATAATAAATAAATAAATAAATCATCAAGTAAAAAAACCTGAATCAGGACTCATAATTTGATTTAGAGAAAAGAATATTTTGATTTTTATCAAAATAACAAATAACAGCTCAATAAAATTGAGATGCTGATTTTTTTCTTTTTTTGACTTTAACTTATTTTATTTTTTCAGTGTTCCAAGATTCATTGTTCATGCCCCACACTCAGTGCTCCATGCAATACGTCCCCTTAGTACCCACCCCAGGCTCTCCCACCCCCTTCCCTCCATGACCCTCAGTTTGTTTCTGAGTCCAAAGTCTCTCATGTTTCATTTCTCTCCCTGAATTACCCTACTTCCCATTTCCTTTCCTTCTCCTACTTCTCCTACCCCTTATGCACCGCAAGTAAGTGAAACCATGTGATACTTGACTTTTTCTGTTTGGCTTATTTCACTCAGCATAATCTCTTCCAATTCAGTCCATGTTTCTATAAAAGTTGGATATTCATCCTTTCTGTTGGAGATTCCTTAAAAAATTAAAAATAGAGCTACCCTATGACCTTGCAATTGCACTAACTGGGTATTTACCCCAAAGACACATCTGTAGTGAAAAAAAGGACCATATGTACCCCAATGTTCATAGCAGCAATGGCAACAATTGCCAAACTGTGGAAAGAGCCAAGGTGCCCTTCAACAGATGAATGGATAAAGAAGATGTGGTACATATATACAATGGATTTTTCTTCTTTAAAAAAAATAATGATTTATCTTATTTTTTCAGTGTGCCACAATTCATTGTTTATGCTCCACACCCAGTGCTCCATGGAAAATGTGCCCTCCTTGATACCCACCACCAGGCTAACACACCCTCCCACACCCCTCTCTTCCAAAACCCTGTTTATTTCTCAGAGTCCACAGTCTCTCATGCTTCATCTCCCTCTCTGATTTACCCCAGTTCACATTTCCTTTTCTTCTCTTTTTTAATATTACATTATTTCATTTTTTTCAGTGTTCCAAGATTCATTGTTTATGCCCCACACCCCGTGATCCATGCAATTTGTGCCCTCAATACACACCACCAGGTTCACCCAACCCCCCAACTCCTCCTTTCCAAGACACTCAGATTGCTTCTGAGTCCAAAGTATCTCATGTTTCATCCCCATCCCTGATATACCCCAATTCGCATTTCCTTTCCTTCTCCTACTATCCTCCATATTACTCCTTATGCTTCATAAGTAAGTGTAACCATATATTTGACTTTCTCTGCTTGGCTGATTTCACTGAGCATAATCTCCTCTAATCCAGTCCATGTTGCTACAAAAGTTCATCCTTTCTGATGGAGGCATAATATTCCAGTGTATATATAGACCATATCTTCTTTATCCATTCATCTGCTGAAGGGCACCTTGGCCCTTTCCACAGTCTGGCGATTGTGGCCATTGCTGCAATGAATATTAGGGTACATATGGCCCTTCTTTTCACTACATCTGTATCTTTAGGATAAATGCCCAGTAGAGCAATTGAGATGCTGATTTTTTGTAAACATTTTTTACACCACCATTTTACTTCAACAAGGGTTTTAAATTAAGAATAGTTTTTCAGGGGCACCTGGGTGGCTCAGTTGTTTAAGCAACTGCCTTCAGCTCAGGTCATGGTCGCAGAGACCTGGAATCGAGTCCCACATTGGGGTGCCTGCTCGGCGGGAAGCCTGCTTCTCCCTCTTTCTCTCCTCCTGCTTGTTCCCTCTTTGGCTGTGTTTCTCTCTGTCAAATAAATAAAGTATTTTTAAAAAGAATAGTTTTTCAATCTTAAGTCATGAAATAAAAGTTGACAGGGTTTTTATTGAAACTGAATTGCATCTATAGAAGACTTTGGGTAATTTGGACATTTTAACAATACTAAATCTTCCAAAATATAAACATGGATGTCTTTCCATCTATTTGTATCTTTCTTAATGTCTTTCATCAGTCTTATGATTTTCCATGTATAGATTTTTCACTTCTTTGGTTAAATTTATGTCTAAGCATTTTATTATTTTGATACTATTGTAAATGGGATTTTTCTCATCATAAACCACAACAAAAATTGGTAATGTGAGATGAAGGATTTGCTAACTAACCACATTGTGGTAATCACTTTGTAATATATACATGTACCAAATCATCACATTGTACACCTTAAAGTTATATAATGTTATATAGCAACCATTTCAATAAAGCTGAAACATTAAAAATATATACAATTAATCTTGAAACACTGAAAAAATAAACTTAAATTAAAAAAATGAAAAAATAAAAATCATGGAAAAGAGGAAAATAAGAATAGGAAAAGTAAGCTAAATTTAGAATGAAGTAAAATAATCCCAACAAATATCTTACTCAGATCCTAGACAGTTTGTTGGAACAGAAAACACAAATCACAGCCAGAGTTTCCTTGTAATTAGTGTAAGAGGAAACATCATGATATATATATTTCAAAGAGTAGAAGGTGATAGACAGGGACCAGGGGAGAGGGAAAAATGGAGTTCCTGATCATTGGGCTTAAGGTTTGAATCATGTAAATGAGTAAGTTCTAGACATCTATAGAGCATTGTGCTTATAGTCAACAATAATGTATTGCCCACTTAAAAATATAAGAAGGTAGATCTCATGTTAATTGCTCTTACAATAATTTAAAAAATTTTAAAAAGATTACAAGTAAATGATATTGGCCTAGATACAGCTTTTCCACACACAACTTCACTCAGAGGCCTCAGCAGCAGAAAGTGAAAGCTCATCAGGTCAGAGGGTCCTGGAACCAAAGACCTGCAATGTGCATGTGCATGGTATGGGGGAAAGGATGAACCTGCCACATGGGGCTGAGGATCTAGGGTTATGCTCCATGGCAGCACCAAAGACACTACCCTGGATTTTTTAGTGCTTTATTTGTTGCTTTGCCTTTGGGCTTCTGAGGAGTTTCTGTGCATTTTCCTAGGCCAAAGCCCTTATATCTGGTCTATAAACATTCATAAAAGCAGCCTTATAATCTTGTAGACCACCTCTACTTTATTTTCAGCAAGATTAACAACCCTCATTGATTTCCTCTCTCCTCTGAGCTTAGCAAAATGGAAATTGATTGTGGCTTAGCTAGAAATACTTCAGTCTAAATTTCAAATCCCCACATAACTGAAGTAAGGGAACTGCATGCTTTTCTCATTGAAAGTTCATATAACTTAGTTTAGAATAGTCTCCTACTGGCTTCTTAATTTAGCACATTAAATACTCTTTGAGATCATTGTTCTTTTTTATATTCAGGATGTCACAGTAATACATGCTCTGTTTCCTAGGTATGAGTTATTCAAGTAGTCTTCTGATGACTCATCTTTAACTTCTTTCACACATTCTGTATGGTATGCCATGTCTGAATATTTTCTCTGATGTTTGGCTTATTTCCATTATCTTGCAACGCTTCTCCACACAATATGATGTCTTATTGCCCTTCATATATCTTTAAATCCCTATCCTTACTCTAATCCACTCTTTGACAACATGACACCATTATTCACACTATTGCCAAACTCTGTCGTGTCTGCTGGAATTTCCTACGGTTCTTTGGTACTAAAACTCCATGATTGTAGATAAAAGAATGGTCTTGATGACCAAATTTCTCTAGAGAGTCAAATATATCCTTTCCTCAAGTTTAACTCAGAGAAATAGCATTCATAATGCATTTAATTATCCCCACATTACAATACTTTCTTCAGTATCATAACTCCATAGCCCTTCCTGTTATCATGACAACGAACATTGCAAGAGTTAATTTACTTATAAGCCAAGAAAAAAAAAAAACTCTTGGCATTTTTCTTATCTGTTTCTGTCCCATATTTTATAGACCATAGTTAAACCCCTCTTGCCTTATAGCATACATCAAATTCCTAAGTTATATAGGTTTTATATAAAAAGTTACTGAGAACACACATTCTTCAACTACTCCTTTTTTTGTCCTCTAAATTCCAGAGACTAAAAACCATAAAGTCAATTTTCTTTAGAATTTATCTTACAGAAAATATTTTACTTAATAGAAACTTCTTATCACAAAGATAATTGTGCAAACCAAGTCTTAGCCCTAGAAACTTTCTAGTTTGAACACAAAGAAGAGAATATATAGTGGTTACCTGCCTTTATCCTTCAAGCTGAGAACCTGAAATATATCCCTCCAGTGTTGTTGAGCACTTACTTTTACACTGCCACCCACCACATCCGCTATGCTTCAAGGCACATCACAAATATCATTTCTGCCTCTCTGGTTTCCAGAGTAAGTACATAAGTCAAGACTCAGAAATCAGCTAGAACTGGCTTGGAAAATGTTGCCCACATGCCCCACTATGACTGAGCACAACACCTTATGTGTATCATGAACTATAATCAAGCTTCAAAGAACTAGAGAACCAGGACTACACGCTGAAAGGAAGATTTTTACCATCGAGGTGAGGGGAGACCCAAAGCCAATTCATTGTAATAAGTGTCAGTAAGAAAGAAGATATGGCCTAAGGAGAGTCCTCCATCTCTGGAGACAGAGCTGACAAGGGCTCTGAGTTGTTGTGGGTAGGATATTCTAGATGTAATTTTCACCAATGCTCTGAAATATATCTAAAGTCTTTCTAGTTTCAATTCTCATGTCACTTTACTATTATCTCTCTGTAGCATTTGACATCTTCCAGCTTGTATTATATGCATTTGTGTAGTGTCTTCCCCATGCATAATTTGTTACCACTAACCTGAGCACAGACACTAGACCACTCCATATTTTGCCTCTATAAACAATGGTAGTGCCTTGTACTTTGACAGGTGCTTATAGATTTTTTTGACTTGAATTCAAATGACCTCTTAGAAAAATCAGTGATCTTTAAGAAAAATTATTGAAATTCCAGTTAGCATACATTGTAATGTTAGTTTCAGGTGTAGAATATAGTGATTCAACATTTTTTTGATGATCTTAGTCTATTAGATGTTTGGAAAGAATGACGAGGGAGCATCTATGCTAAATCCCATATTTCAAGTTAGAAACCTGAGGTAATGATAATGCCTACCACAATTCTGGTATTTTATAATGTTGCATTTGCAAGCTCAACATTCAATATTTCTTCACTTAGGGTGGCAATTATTTCTCACAGCGTTTGGGTGTTGGTGGTGAAATGTGGACGTAAGGCACTATTGCATATATATTTCATCTCATATTAAGATAAATACAGCTGCTGTTAAGCATCAAAATTCAATGCTTTAAAGAAATTGTTTTAAAAAAAGAGGAGGGGCACCTGGGTGGCTCAGTTGGTTCAGCGACTGCCTTTGGCTCAGGTCATGATCCTGGAGACCCTGGATTGAGTCCCACATCGGGCTCCCCGCTCAGCGGGAAGCCTGCTTCTCCCTCTCTCACTCCCCCTGCTTGTGTTCCCTCTCTGGCTATGTTTCTCTATGTCAAATAAATAAATTTAAAAAAAGAGGAAATTTCTAATTGCCATACTGGTTTTTAACTTTCTTATCAATCAACACTGATTTCTTTCTGTTCTTAGATCCAGAAGTAGAGATTATTTTAGAATAATTCTATTTAACTTAACTTGTATATTAGTTATCTATTTCTGCTTTAAAAAATCACCCCTAAACTTAGTGGCTTAAATGTTATTTCACAGCTTCTGTGTGTTAGGAATGTGGACATAGTTTAAAGCCATTTTTCATCTCAGTCTCTAGTTAGACCACAATTAAAGTGTCAGCTTGGGCTATTCTTACTGAAAACCTGAGCAAGGATCAATTACCAAATTTACTCATGTAGTTGTTGCCAAGATTCAATTCCTCATAGGTTGTTGGACTGAGAAATTCAGGTCCTTTTTGGCTTCTGACCTAGGCCACCATGTGGAACTCTTCATAAGGAAGCTCTTTTTTTTCAAGATTTTATTTATTTGACAGAGAGAAACACAGCCAAAGAGGGAACACAAGCAGGGGAGTGAGAGAGGGAGAAGCAGGCTTCCCGCCGAGCAGGGAGCTCGATATGGGGCTTGATCCAGGGTCTCCGGGATCATGACCTGAGCTGAAGGCAGTTGCTTAACCAACTGAGCCACCCAGGCACCACTAAGGAATCTCTTAATATAGCAGCTGGTTTCCTCAGATAAAATGAGGGAAAGACAGTGTGCGTGTGTGTCTGAGAAAAATGAAGAAAGGAAAAAGAAAGAAAATAAAGAAAAAGGGAAAGAGAATAAGAAAGAAAAAAGAAAGAAAAAAAGGGAAAGGAAGAAAGAAAGAAAGAAAGAAAGAAAGAAAGAAAGAAAGAAAGAAAGGGAGGAAGGAAGCCACAGTGTTTTGTAACACAGTCTCAGAAATGACATCTGATCACTATTGTTGTATTCTCTATATTAGGAGATTGAGTTCATACTTGGGAGAAAAGAACTACATAAGGACCCAAACACCAGGAGACAAGAATCAACAAAGGTTATCTGAGAGGCTGCCTACCATAATCTACCCTTGGATCTCTAGGATTCATGACCCATGTGAAGAATATAATCACCTCTTCCAACAGTGCCCCAAAGTCTCATCCCATGACAGTATCAGCTCAAAGACTAGGATTTCATTATCTAAATAATCTAAATCTGTCCCAGGTTTGAATGAGGTTTCTTGAATATTATTCCTCAAATACAACTAGCTCTTCAGATACAGTTTTTCTTGAAAGTAGAGAGTTGGTCGTTTCCCTCATGTACACCCCAAAACACAATAGTGGGAAACTATAGGATAATTGCTATGGACACTCTTGCTCAAAAACTGGGGTATTGGGAGGCATAAAGAAGTCACTGATCCATAACAATCTTGAATACCTCTTCTACAAATAAGAAATCAGGGAGTCAGATTTCAAGTCTCTTGCTTAGGAGTAAATGCTTAGTATAAGTCCAAGTTATGATTCTCATCAACAACTGATTTTATCAATATGGATTATAACAACCCAAATTGATATGAGAATAATAGAATTTATATAATATTGGGGTGCCTGGGTTGCTCAGTTGGTTAAGCAACTGCCTTTGGCTCAGGTCATGATCCCAGAGACCTGGATTGAGCCCCACATTGGGTTCCCTGCTCGGCGGAAAGCCTGCTTCTCTCTCTCTCACTCCCCTTGCTTGTGTTCCCTCTCTGGCTGTGTTTCTCTCTGTCAAATACATAAATGAAATCTTAAAAACAATTAAAAAAAGTAATTTATGTAATATTAATTTAAAACATTTAAAATTGTTTTAGAGAATAATGTTAAAATAATAAGCAAGTATTAAAAGGATTAAAAGGATTAAATTCTTATTTATAATAATGTTATATAATAATATTATATAATAGTATTAAAAGGAAAAGGTTTTATGGATTAGAAGTGAGGGCAGGATCTCAAACTTGGATGAAAATCAAGTTAGAGAATTAGATTAAAATACGTCAGCCTGTATAGCTCCTACTAGGAACTGGATGGAGAGGTAAACCCAGAGGATTCCATGTTAAAGAAGATGGAAAGTTTAGAAGGGTGCCCTTTGTTTAATGTTAAAAATAACATATAAAAAAGTAAATGTTTTCCAATCCAGCCTCCCTATCTCTTCCCCTCACCCCAATACTGGTCCCACTCCTCAAAGTTACCCATTGTTAACAGATGCTAGTAGGTCCTTCCAGAAATATTCTAAAGACATGATTGTCCTTTATCTATTTTATCTTTCAATAACTAAAACCATTCTGTTGACCATACCACAACTTGTTTTTATACTTGTTAATACTATACTATTACTATAATATTATTATTCTAATACCATAGCATTAGTATAATACTATACTAATAACACCCATTTTCCACTTTGGTATAAAACAATCTACCTTATTGTACAGGGGGTTGCATTTTAGAAAATTCTATAATCTAACCAGTTTTCTGTTGATTTTGGTGGCTTCCAACTTTTTTTCCTAAAGATTTTATTTGACAGAGAGAAACACAGCCAGAGAGGGAACACAAGCAAGGGGAGTGAGAGAGGGAGAAGCAGGCTTCCTGCCAAGCAGGGAGCCTGATGTGGGACTCGATCCCAGGTCTGAGCCAAAGGCAATCGCTTAACCAACTGAGCCACCCAGGTGCCCCAGCTTCCAACTTTTTACTCTATAAATGATCCTCCATTAGATATCTTTATATGTCACATTAATTGCCGTTTTATTTGGTGGAAAGAAAAAGGTCAGTCTGATCATGTTAAAAAGATTAGCTTTCCTCAGACATTGAATATGCCAAAATAAAAGTTAGGAGAGGGCCTCCATAAGTGGATCATGTAAGGAGAGGTCATTTTTAAAAGATTTTATTTATTTATTTGAGAGAAAGAGAGAGCACAAGAGGGGGGGCAGTCATAGAGAGAAGCAGACTCCCTACCTAGCAGGGAGTCTGATGTGGTACTAGATCTAGGGACTCCAGGATCAAGACCTTTACCAAAAGTAGTTGCTTAACCAACTGAGCCACACAGACACCCCAAAGAAGAGTCATTGTGTAGCTTGATTTTCATGGCAGCAATAGCTAGTGGCCATTGAGTTATAGGTGTCTATGAAATTCAGATTCCAAAGACTATGGGAGAAAATGGAAACAGGCATCAAGATGACATGTGAAGATAGCTAAATCAGACAAAGAATAGTGGTGTGTCTAAAGGGGAACAGCCTGTGGGACCAGAAGCAGGAGGTAAAAGAACAGAGGAATAAATTATTATATGATCATCCAGAGTATAAATTGAGGCAAAAGGAAAGAGAAACAGAATATTAGTTTACTTTTGCCATATATATCTCCTAAACAGAATGTTCAGGTTCTGTTTAGGAAAGTGGTATCAGATCAAGGCATTATCAGTCATTAACAGTTTAGTATGAAACACAGGACAGGTCAGTTATATCTTGGTAGGAGCAACAAAAGAGAATTGTTGATTATGGAATTGGGCTAAGGATAAAGAAAAGTGAGGATGGATGACCCTGGTTGAAAATAACGCATTTCCTCCTACTCAAAAGCCCGCTCATTCCCATTTATTATAATGTCAATATTCACATGAAGTGAGAATTTCCCTTCAGTGGAATCACAAGATTACTCCAACTTGAAAAGTTATACCCATTGCCGTGTTAATACTCTTCAAAGAAGGACAGATGGAGAGGACTCTGAATGACTCCTTAAAAGAAAGTAGAAGTTTAATTTGTAAAATACAATCCTATTACTTTAAAATGAGTCCACCTCCTCCAGGCTAAGCATTTACAACTACTCCAATATAGTTATTAGTGCAAAACAATATTTTAGTGCAAGAAAACTCTTCAGGTAGTGGAAGAAGACATTTATTGTGCCACCTAGTAATTCAGCCAAAAATTATTTCTAAATCTATTTAAAGCTAAAGAAAAGCATTCTAAGATCTATTTAAGATATACCACTCATTATGAGCATTATTCATAATGTCCTAGAGAGTTCCCCACTAGGTTGGAAGCTTCCACTTTTGTGCTGCTTCAAGTCTCAGACAGAAACAGGTGTTAATTGGGATGTTCTCCTTTGCAAAGGTTGAAGTTCCTCCACCAACAACACTGATATCTGTCACTTGATAACACCCTAATGCTGATGGCCAAACCCTTCCTCTTCGATCTGGTGGGGAAAAAAAAAAAGCATATTTAACATAGTTGATTCTATCACAACAAACTCATTAATGTCTATTTTTATCTTCACTCTTTGAAAGAAAGTACAGACTAAGGAAAATCACTTCTTAAACTTACTCATTATGTGTCTGTTAGCCATTTGTATATCTTCTATGGAGAAGTGCCTCTTCATGTCTCCTGCCCATTTTTTTGATGCACATGAAAAAATGTTCATCATCACTAGCTATCAGGGAAATTCAAATCAAAACCACACTGACATACCACCTTACACCAGTCAGAATGGCCAGAATTAACAAGACGGGAAACAATAAGTGTTGGAGAGGCTGTGGAAAGGGGAACCCTCTTACAGTGTTGGTGGGAATGCACGTTGGTGCAGCCGCTTTGGAAAACAGTGTGGAGATTCCTTAAAAAATTAAAAATAGAGATACCCTATGTCCCTGCAATTGCATTACTGGGTATTTACCCCAAAGATATAGATGCAGTGAAAAGAAGGGCCATATGTACCCCAATGTTCATTGCAGCAATGGCCACAATCGCCAAACTGTGGAAAAAATCACGATATTCTTAAACAGATGAATGGATAAAGAAGATGTGCTACATATATACAATGGAATAATACATCTCCATCAGATACGATGAATATCCAACTTTTGTAGCAATATGGACTGGATTGGAAATGATTATTCTGAGTGAAATAAGCTAAGTTGAGAAAGTCAAGTATCACATGGTTTCACTTACTTGCGGTGCATAAGGGGTAATTTAGAGGACAGTAGGAGAAGGAAAGGAAATGGGTAGTATGGTAATTCGGGGAGAGAAATGAAACATGAGAGACTTTGGACACAGAAACAAACAGGGAATTGGAAGGAAGAGGGTGAGGGGATGGGAGAGCCTGATGGTGGGTACTGAGGGCACATATTGCATGGAGCACTAGGTGTGGGGCATAAAGAATGAATCTTACAACATTGAAAAAATAAAATTAAATTAAAGTTAAAAAAAACTTATTCATCAAAATGTATGTGTTGAACCCACATTGGTTCCACACCTTGAGCCATCTTCTAGAATTACAGAGATATGAATGAATGAATGAATGAATGAATGAATAAAAAATTATGGTGTAGTTGTACTTCTTTAACTAAATGAACCTAAGTACATGGATTATTAAAGTAGATAATGTGCTCAGCTAAACAGATGTCTTCAAGATGTGCATGTTAACTGTGCAGACACTATCAAGGTTATCTCTGCACTTGGAGGAGTTTCCATGACTATAGAGCTTGAATTTCTATACTTTTCAGTTTTAGATCCTTCATGTACGAGTTCATATAAAAGTAGACTTCTGAAAGCATGATTTGTACAAACCAATCACAATAAATAAACACATAAACACATGTTCATATCATTTATAATGAGAATATGTTCATTCACAGCAATAAGATAGACCAGATAATTTAATATTTCCAGTCAAACATTTTAAAGTGCTCAGTATTGCATAAAAATGTACTTTTAAAAGGATAGCTGAGTTCTCAACAAATCCCCAAAACCAAAGTTTAAGAAGAAACTGTAATCCAGAACAGTAAAGACACTAACAGACCCCAGTGATGTCTTTATCTTATAGGAGGAGATAATGCTTTGGGCTGAAAAACATATAAATTATATCTAGTGAGGCTACTTTATAAGCTGATGCTGCTACAACAAGTACAGAAGATGACAGAAAAATATTTAACCTCCCATGGGTTTAGGAAAACAACAGAAAGCCTGTCGATCACAGGTTTTGGGTGTAAAAACAAGGTGTCCTCTAAGAATTGGTAAGGAAATGTTGGCACTTTCAGTATATTTGTGACTGTCTCTTTATGGTCTCGGAGCACACAAGCTAAGACACTGATAGAAATTGTTTCCTGGCTGATAATTCCACTGTAGCATTGTCATGCAGAACAGACTCTAAGAAAGAAATTAATATGCAGAAAGCTTATTAAAGAGGGATCTTGAAATCTATACCTAGAATGAGGGGAATAAGGCAAGAGTCAGCAGAGAAAAGGAAAATATTAGCCAACCCTGCAAGGAGTTTCGAATATCATATGGCTCTTATATGTTATTCAGAATAGGGCAAGAAGTAGGACCTATAATACTCTGAGATGACTAGACTCTGGATGCTCATGACCTTGGGTGGTAGGGCAATGTCACAAGGGGACTGACAGCTGAGCACTGCCTGCTGTTGGCACTGCCAGGGGCAATAAGTTATTTATTCCTGAAGGGATATCAGGGTGGACATCACTACCACAGGCATCTGGCAGAAGCAAACACAAAGCATCTGTAAGGGGAAAATCCTCCACCCAGCATTACAATAGATTCTTACCAACAGCAAAAAGATATAAAATAATTATAACTATAATAATAACAGCAATTACTAGGGCGCCTGGGTGGCTGGGTTAATGCCTCTGCCTTCAGCTCAGGTCTCTCAGGGTCCTGGGATCAAGGCTCACATCATGCTCTCTGCTAAGCAGGGAGTCTGCTTCCTCCTCTCTGCCTGTCTACCTCTCTGCCTACTTGTGATCTCTCTCTCTCTCTGTCAAATAAATAAATTAAATATTTATAAAAAAAAGAACAGCAATTACTAACTTGGAAATATAAAAACCAGGTGGAGCTAAAATACCAGGTGTGAAAAATATGGAAGTTGAAAAAGAGGTAATTGGAATTCCTGGGCTCCAAGATCCTTGAATTGCTCTTATTAACTGGTTGATTTAAGACTATAAAGCTAAGTATATCTATTAAAATCTAAAAAGGAACTTAAAAATAGAACCTATAAGTATTTGGTAAAATACATTTGGAAATAAAAACAGAACCCAAAGCAATCTACACATTTAATGTAATCCCTATAGAAATACCAACAACATTTTTCACAGAACCAGAGAAATCATAAAATTGTGTATAGAACCACAAAAGACCCCAAATAGCCAAAGCAACGTTGAAAAAGGAAAGCAATCTGGAGGCATCACAATTCCAGATTTCAAGTTATATTACAAAGCAGTAATAATTAAAACAGTATAGTACTGGCACAAAAATAGACACATGGATCAAAGGAATAGAACAGATAACCTAGAAATACACCCACAATTACATGGCCAATTAATCTTCAACAAAGGAGGAATGAATATAAAATAGGAAAAATAGCCTCTTCCACAAATGGTGTTAGAAAAACTGGAAGAATAAAACCATTTTCTTTCACTATACACAAAAAATAAACTAAAACTGGATTAAAGACCTAAAGATGAGACCTGAAGCCATAAAAATCCATGAAGGAGTGTTCAGGCAGTAATTGCCCTGACATTGGCCATAGTAATGTCTCCTGAGGCAAGGGAAACAAAAGGAAAAAGTAAACTATCGGGACTACATCAAAATAAAAAGTTTCTGCACTGTGAAAGAACAATAAAAAACCCCTGAAAAGCAACCTACTGAATGAAAGAAAATATTTACAAATAGCATATCCAGTAAGGGATAATAATCAAAATAAAGAACTGATATAAATCATTACCCCAAAATACAAATAATCCAATAAAAAATGGACAGAAGACTTGAACAAACTTTTCCCCAAAGAAGACATGCAGATAGCCAACAGATACATGAAAAGATGCTCAATATCTCTCATCATCAGGGAAATGGAAATCAAAACTACAATGAGATATCACCTCACAGCTGTCAGAATGGTTAATATCCACAACACAAGAAACAAGTGTTGGCAAGGATGTGGAGAAAAAGGAAACCTTTTGCATTGTTGGTGGGAATGCAACTGATACAGCCACTGTGGAAAACAGTATGGAGGTTCTTTAGAATGTTAAAATAGAGGCGTACTTGGGAAGCTCAACTGGTTGGTCTACCAAGTCTTGGTTTTGGCTCGGGTTGTGATCTCACAGGTCAGGGAATCAAGACCTACATGGGACTCTGTGCTTATCAGGGCATCTTCTTGAAGATTTTTTTCCTCTACCCCAACCCCTCCACTCTACCACACAATCCAGTAATCATGGTACTGGGTATTTACCAAAGATAAAAATAAAAAACACTAGAAGCACCTGTGATGCTCAGTTGGTTAAGCATCTGACTCTTGATTTCAGCTCAGATCATGATCATAGGGTTATAAGATCAAGTCCCACATTGGGCTCCATGCTCAGAGGGGAGTCTGCTTCTTTATCTCTCTCCATCTCTCCTTCTACCCTTCCCCCTGCTTGTGCTCTCTCTCTCCCTCTCACTCCAAAACAAACAAATAAATCTTTACTCTTAGAAAACTAATTGAGGGTTTCTAGGGTTTGGGGGAAGGATAGGGTGTCTAGGTTATGAAAAAATAAAAATTAATAAAAATTAAAAATAGAAAAACACTAATTCAAAGGGGTACACTAACCTATATAGTGATTGTTTTATTACAGTAGCCAAATCATGGAAATAGTCTATGGGTCCACTGATAGATGAATGGATAAAGAAGATAAGGTATATATAAACACACACACACACAATGGAATATTACTTAATTATAGAAAATAACATTTTTTTCCATTTTCAATGACATGGAGGTATAATGCTAAACAAAATAAGTCAGTCAGAGATATACCATATATATATTCATTCATCTATCAACAATACTTAGGTTGCTAACTTATCTTAGCTACTATAAATAATGCTGCAATAAATATAGAGGTTCATTTATTTTTTCAATTAGCATTTTTATTTTCTCTGAATAAATACTTAGTAGGGAAATTATCGGCTCATATGGTAATTTTATTTTTAATCATTTGAAGAACCTTCATGCTCTTTTCTACAGAAGCTGTACCATTTTACATTCCCAAAAACACTATCATAGTTCATTAAAACTGAACATAAATAAAAACATCACATTGAGGATTTAAAGCATACAACATGGAGCTTAAAATAATTAACAATAAAAAAGAGCAAATAAGAATATTAGATGGTGAAATGCATCAGATAGGTGGTATAAATGAAATAAAAATAAAGATGATAAAGATTTAAAAGTCAAGATAAAACCAAAGTTGAGTATTTTGAAAGACTAATATAATAAACAAATCTTAGCCATATATCTTTTTCCTGAGATTCTCCTTTATTTAAATTTTTAAAAATTATTTTCTTTACTTTTTTAAGATTTTATTTTTTTTACTTTAACTTTATTTTATTTTTTCAGTGTTCCAAGATTCATTGCCCATGCCCCACACCCAGTGCTCCACACTTTAGGCATCCCCAGTACCCACCACCAGGCTCTCCCATCCCCTCAGCCCTCCCTCCAAGTCCCTCAGTTTGTTTCTGTGTCCAAAGTCTCTCATGTTTTGTTTCTCTCCCCAAATTACACTACATCCCATTTCCTTTACTTCTCCTACTGTCCTCTATATTCACAAGTAAGTGAAACCATGTGATACTTGACTTTTTCTACTTGGCTTATTTCACTCAGCATAATCTCTTCCAATCCAGTCCATGCTGCTACAAAGTTGGATATTCATCCTTTCTGATGGAGGCATAGTATTCCATTGTATATATGTACCACATGTTCTGTATCCATTCATCTGTTGATGGGCACTTTGGCTCTTTCCGCAGTTTGGCGATTGTTGCCATTGCTGCTATGAATATTGGGACACATATGGCTCTTCTTTTCACTACATCTGTATCTTTGGGGTAAATGCCCAGTAGCGCAATTGCAGGGTCATAGGGTAGCTCTATCTTTAATTTTTTAAGGAATCTCCACACTGTTTTCCAAAGCGGCTGCATCAACTTGCATTCCCATCAACAGTGTAAGAGGGTTCCCCTTTCTCTGCAGCCTCTCCAACACTTGTTGTTTCCTGTCTTGTTAGTTTTGGCCATTCTGACTGGTGTAAGGCAGTATCTCAGTGTGGTTTGGATTTTAAATTCCCTGATAGCTAGTGATGATGAGCATTTTTTCATGTGTCTGTTAGCCATTTGTATATCTTCTGTGGAGAAGTGCCTCTTCATGTCTCCTATCCATTTTTTGATGTGTTCATCTTTATTTTTTGGGTGTTGAGTTTGAGTAGTTCTTTATAGACCTTGGATACCAGCCCTTTGTCTGTAGTGTCATTTGCAAATATCCTCTCCCATTCCGTGGGTTGCCTCTTTGTTTTGTTCACTGTTGCCTTTGCTGTGCAGAAGCTTTTTATTTTGATGAAGTTGCAAAAGTTCATTTTCGCTTTTGTCTCCTTTGCCTTTGGAGACCTGTCTTGAAAGAAGTTGCTATGGCCGATGTCAAAGTAGTTACTTCCTGTGTTCTTTTCCAGGATTTTGATGGATTCCTGCCTCCTGTTGAGGTCTTTCATGCATTTTTAATTTGCCTTTCTGTGTGGTGTAAGACAGTGGTCTAGTTTCATTTTTCTATGTGTAGCTGTTCAATTTTCCCAGCACAATTTATTGAAGAAACTGTTTTTTTTTCCACTGTATATTTTTTCCTGCTTTGTCGAAGATGATTTGCCCATAGATTTATGGGTCCATATCTGGACTCTCTACTCTGTTTCATTGGTCTCTTTCTCTGTTTTTGTGCCAATACCATGCTATCTTAGTAATCACAGCTTTGTAATAAAGTCTGAAGTCAGGTAACGAGATGTCCCTGGCTTTGTTTTTCTTCTTCAGCAATTCCTTAGCGATTCAGGGTCTTTTTTGGTTCCATATAAATTTTAGGATTGTTTGTTCCAACGCTTTGAAGAATGTTGGTGGAATTTTGATCGGAATGGCATTGAAAGTATAGATTGCTCTGGGCAATATAGACATTTAAACAATGTTTATCATTCCAATCCATGAGCATGGAATGCTCTTCCATCTTTTTGTGTCTTCTTCAATTTTGTTCATGAGTGTTCTGTAGTTCCTCAAGTACAGACCCTTAACGTCTTTGGTTAGGTTTATTCCTAAGTATTTTATGGTTTTAGGTGCTATGGTAAATGGAATGGAGTCTCTGATTTCCCTTTCTATATTTTCATCATTAGTGTGTAAGAATGCAACTGATTTTTGTGCATTGATTTTGAATCCTGCCACATTGCCAAATTGTTGTATGAGTTCTAGTAGTTTGGGGCTATAGTCTTTTGGGTTTTCCACATAGTGTATAATGTCATTTGCAAAGAGAGAGAGTTTGACTTCTTCTTTGCCAAGTTGAATGCCTTTTATTTCTTTGTGTTGTCTGATTGCTGTTGCTAGGACTTCTAACACTCTGTTGAACAGTAGTGGTGAGAGTGGGCATCCTTGTCTTGTTCCTGATCTCAGAGGGAAGACTTTAAGTTTTTCCCCATTAAGAATTATATTCGCTGGGGGTTTTTCTTAAATAGATTTTATGAGTTTGAGGAATGTTCCCTCTATCCCTATACTTCGAAGAGTTTTAAGCAGGAACTGATGTTGTATTTTGTCAAATGTCTTTTCTGCATACATTGAGAATACCATGTGGTTCTTCTCTCTTCTCTTATTGATTTGATCTATCACATTGATTGTTTTGTGAGTGTTGAACCACTCTTGCATCCCTGGGATAAAACCCACCTAGTCATGGTGGATAATCTCTTTAAGGTGTTGTTGGATCCTGTTGGCAAGGATCTTGTTGAGAATCTTGGCATCCATATCCATTCAAGATATTGGTCTGAAGTTCTCCTTTTTGATTGAGTCATTGTCTGGCTTGGGGATTAGAGTAATGCTGGCTTCATAGAAGAATCTGGAAGTTTTCCTTCTGTTTCTACTTTTTTAAAGAGCTTCAGGATAATAGGTGTTATTTCTTCATTGAATGTTTGGTAGAATTCCCCAGGGAATACATCTGTTCCTGGACTCTTGTTTTGGGGAAGTTTTTGATCACTGCTTCAATCTCATTACTAGATATAGGATTGTCAATTTTTCCTGTTTCAGTCTTGGAAGTGTATAGGTTTCTAGGAATGTATACATATCTTCTAGGTTGTTAACCACATTGGGATATAACTGTTGATAGTAATTTATGATGAATGTTTCCTTTTCCTTGGTTTTAGTCATGATGTCCCCCTTTTCATTCATAATTTTATTAATTTGTGTCTTCTCCCTTTTCTTTTGGATTAGGTTGCCCAATGGTTTATTGATCTTATTAATTCTTTCAAAGGACCAGCTTCTAGTTTCGTTGATGTTTTCTACTGTATCTCTAGTTTCTGATTCATTCATCTCTGCTCTTATCCTAATTATTTCCTGTTTTATGTGGGGGAGCTGGTTTAAGTTTTTTTTATTTTCCAGTTCTTAAAGGTGTAGTGAGAGTTAGTGTATTTGGGATTTTTCCATTTTTTTGAGTGAGGCTTGGATGGCTATGTATTTCCCCCTTAGAACTGCCTTTGCTGTATCCTATAGGTTTTGGATCAATGTGTATTCATTCTCATTGGTTTCCATGAAGTGTTTAAGTTCTTCTTTGATTACCTGGTTGATCCACAGATTCTTGAGCAGGATTGTCTTTAGCTTTCAAGTGTTTGATTTTCTTCTGAACGTTTTGTTGTAGTTGAGTTCCAGTTTCATGGCATTGTGGTCCAAGAATATGCAGGGAATAATTTCAATTATTCTGTTATTGGTTGAGCCCTGATTTGTGACCTAGTATGTAGTCTATTCTGGAGAAAGTTCCATTTGCACTTGAGAAGAATGAGTATTCTGCTGTTTTAAGGTGGAATGTTCTGAAGATATCTATGAGATCCATCTGGTCCAATGTGTCATTCAAGGTTCTCTTCAGCTTCACTTACTCTAGCTGTTAGCGTATTTAAATTAGATTGCATCTCATCAATAGCCTTTCTAACCTCAACTTTCACTTCTGTTATTAGGGCTTCCATTTTGAGTCTAATGTTCTTTTCCAAATTAGCCATTGCTTGTATGATTGCTGCCCTGAATTCCATTTCTGTCATATTGTTTATTTCATTTCCAGTAATTCTGTGACTGGCATTGTAGTCTCAGGGTACTTCTTCTGTTGGTTGTTCCTCCTCCAAGTCATTGTGGCAAGGAGTGGTTGAGATGGTGTAAAGCTAAATATATCATCCACTATCCAGGTGAATTGGTCCCTGGAAGGTTTTGGAGCAATCAGAATTTACCATCGAAAAGGAAGAAGAAAGAAAAAAGAGAAAGGGAGAAAGGAAGCAAGAAAAAAAGAAACCCGGCCAGAGTGGGGCCCAGTGGTAGGATTTATATGGTACAAAACTACTACAGAGTAAAGAAAAAGACCATCAAGAATAAATGAAGAAATCAAAAAGCTAAGCCCAACCTGAATGACCCCCAACATCAGTATTTGTATAATACAAAGGCAAAAACAATTACACAGAAACACTGACAGACTAGGGTGGGAAGGTGAGGGTAGACATTCATTGTGGGCAAGGAAAGTATTTCAGATCCTCCTGGGTTTGTCTTGTTGTTATTATTATTAGAGGAGTCCACTTTCTTTTTTAAAAACATTTTATTTATTTATTTGACAGAGAGAAACACAGCACAAGAGGGAACACAGGCAGGGGGAATGAGAAAGGGAGAATGAATTTTTAAGTTTAAAGTGAAAACTCTAAAAGTAAAAATAAAAAAAAGTTAAAAAAATAAGGTGAATAGATAAAGAAGATGTGGTACATATATACAATGGAATACTATGCCTCCATCAGAAAGGATGAATATCCAACTTTTGTAGCAACATGGACTGGACTGGAAGAGATTATGCTGAGTGAAATAAGCCAAGAAGAGAAAGCCATGTATTGCATGGTTTCACTTACTTCCGGTACATGAGGTGTAACCTGGAGGACAGTGGGAGAAGGAAAGTAAATGGGAACTAGGGTAATCCAGGGAGAGAAACGAAACAACAGAGACTTTGGACACAGAAACAAACTGAGGGACTTGGAGGGAGGGGGTTAGAGGGATGGGAGAGCCTGGTGGTGGGTACTGGGGATACCTAAAGCATGGAGCACTGGGTGTGGGGAATGGGGAATGAATCTTGGAACACTGGAAAAAAAATTTAAGTAACAATAAAAAAAATAAGGTGAAAAACTGTATCTATAAATTTACTGCTTTTGGGGTAGTACCAGAAGCTTAATATATTGCCTTTCCCCACCAATATTGGGGTTTTACAGTTTGGGTGTTGTCCTCTTGTGCTTCTGGCTCGCCTTCTGGGGGCTCGGCCTGCTGCACTGGTTTTCAGTTCCTTCTACTTTGGTGAGTCCCTCTCCCTTCCTAGGGGCTGGGCTCCATGGCAAGCAGGTTGTCAGGCTTTAGTTCTCTGGAGGGTTTGTTCTTTTGTGGCCTTTTGCAGCTCTTCTGGAAGTCAGGTCAGAGCAATATGTCTGTGCCCAGCCCTCCTTCCCATGGAAAGCCCCTAATTAGCAACCCTCTGGACAATGGGGGGGCCCACAGCTTCTCCGTGTATCTTCCCCCTTAGCCACCTGTCACAACCAGGCACAGTTCGAAGCCCTGCTTGTCATTTAGCTCCCCCACTATGGAAACCAGAACTGATTTTGGGTCGTGCAAACTTGTCTCTTCCCAGGGAATCTTTGGTGACCCCCACGCAGGAGGGACTGAAGTCCCACGGCCCCTCAGGTCATGCTCATGTCTGCAAAATTGCCTTTCCTGGGGGATATGCTCCTGGCCCATGGGGTGGAGAGAAGTGGCAGAGAAAATCAGTGGAGGAAAGGAAAAAAAAAAAGAAAAAGAAAAGCTGTGGAAAAATAGACTCTACTCTGCTCCATTCCCTTGTGGCAGAACAATAGACTCAGCTTGCCTGGTACTGGAGCGCAATTTCTCTCCACAGATCTATATCTCCATTTCCCTGATTGCCCCCTCACGCACTCCATTTTTGTTTGCTTTGAATCAGACCATAATCTACTGTTGTTCCCCAAACACAGAGCACTTTCATGCTGGGGTTTTGCCTTCCAATGGGTCGCCTTTGCAGGCTTCCTCCCTCACGTCCCTTGTCCTTGGATATCCCTCCGATTGCTCCTACTCCACTCTACCTCTTTGCTGAAGCTCTTTGTCCCCCATGGTGATCCAGAAGTGTGAAATATTACATTTCAGGCTGATTTCATGGGTGATCACAGTGTTCTTGCAGTGTTTTTTGCAGGAATTGAGCTCACTTCAGGGGACTCCCTGAAATGGAGTCACCCGGCCTTCTGCCATCTTCTTCCCTGCCTTCCATATATCTTTATAATAAAGAGAAAGGGCACAGATGATTAACATTTGGATTAAAAATCCTTATATACATAAAATACATTTAAATAGTACTTAAAATTATAAGGAAATATAAATTGGTAGAATAAATTTGAAACTTCAGTGGCCTGTTTTCTAGAAAAATATAATAATTACACAAAGTAGACTACTTTAATAAACCTTCTAAATTAAATTAGTTGAATCAATAGTTAAAAATGAACTTCAACAAAAATACCAAAATTATGTTGCTATAGATTATATTTAGGAAAGAGAAACTTCTAGTCTAATATCATGTATTCCAGAGAGTAGTAATGAAATGAAAAGGAACAGAAAAATACAGAAATATAAAAACAAAGCATTACAGGCCAAGGTACTTATAAAGAAGAATGCAAATATCATAAATAAAGAATGTAGCATATAATTATTAAACCCACAAAAAAGTACTATACCTAAAAAAAATTCAAGATATATAGACTACACTTTTGTGGAGAAATATACATATAGTATTTTCTTAAAAAGATGGAAAGAAATACAAATAAACAGGAAGACCGAGTTTCCACCTCAGAGATCTAAATATCACAAAGATATTTAATCCTTAAATACAATGCAATTCAAATGTAAAAACCAACAGGATATTTCACTGAACTCAACAGGACAGATCTAAAATTTATATGAATGAGAATGGGACCAAGAAAAATGAAAATAATTTTGAATAAGAAGAAACACAGTGAAGGCTTAACTTGGCAGCCTGAATACCCATACCATGCACGTTCCAAAGATCTTCAAGACTGACCCTTGATAAGCTTCTGGAGATAACTTCTGCACTTTTGGAATATTCTTCCTGATACGGCTTTGTATACTTAGGGTACCAGATGGGGTTAACACTGTGATTCATGGTGAACATCTGTTTTTTTAATGCCTAGAACTTTGGGTTATGTTGTATCACTTTGTCTTCTGAGGGGTGGGACCACTGAAGACTGAGCAGCTAATGTTGGTCACATGGGTGGTTCCTGTCAATGTCTCTGACACCAATAATAATCCTTGACACCAAGGCTTATGTAAGCTTTCCCAGTTGACAATACTGTGCACATTTTATTATATATAATTTTTTTTCTTCTAGAGGAGAGCTAAGTGATGTCTATGTAACTCCACTGGGGATGCACAACTGGAAGCTCATGTCTGGTTACTTACTGCTGGACTCTGTTGTGTATACCTTTTACTTTGATGGTTCTAATATGTACCCTTCTACTATAATAAATGATAACTGTTGAGTGGGAACTCTTGACACAGGAACCAAAGTATGTGGGCACTGACTAGATAAAACCTATCAAAACCTATAATGAAGCTATGGAAATAAAAACAGTGTGGCAATGATATAGAGATAACAAATAAACTAAAAGAAAATCAGACCTCAAATGTGAAGAAATGGCATTGCAGTTCAGCAGATAAATGGTAAATTATTGAACAAATTGTTCCAGACTATCCATTTGGGGGGGAAATGTAGATTTCTTTTTTTTTAAAGATTTTATTTATTTATTTGACAGAGAGAAACACAGCTAGAGAGGGAACACAAACAAGGGGAGTGAGAGAAGGAGAGCCAGGCTTCCTACTGAGTAGGGAGCCTGGTGCGGGGCTTGATCCTGGGACTCTGGTATCATGACCTGAGCCAAAAGCAGATGCTTAATCACTGAGCCACACAGGCACCCCATGGAAAATGTAGATTTCTTACAGACACCATGTATAAAAAATCCGTATAAAAATATATAAAAAATATTTCAGAGAAAAAAATCCGTGAAATGCAATAATAAATATAGTCTTACAAGAACATATATAATGATTTTTTTTATATTCTCAGGATAGGGATAGACTTTGAAGTATACTATCATAAAAGAAAACTTTTATTAGTTTGACAGCACTAAAATTAAAACACCTGGGGTGCCTGGGTGGTTCAGATGGTAAGCACCTGCCTTCAGCTCAGGTCATGATACCCCAAACCTTGGACGAAATCCCAAATATGCTTCCTTCCTCCTTGGGAGCCTGCTTTTCCCTCTTTCTCTTCTTCTCTCTCTGTCTATCTCTCATGAATAAAATAAAATCCTTTAAAAAGTAAAAAAAAATAAAAAATTAAATTAAATTAAATTAAAACACCTATAAAACAAAAATCATTATAAATTACAAAGTTTAGATACATGTGAAATAAGTGGCAGGACCTTAGTATACCCAGATTAGTACATCCAGAATATATATCAATCTGTTACAAATAAATTAGTTTATCCAATAAACCCTTATTGAATATCTGTTATGTACAAGGTGCTGTTTTGACCACTGGGAAAACTATAGGAAAAAAATCAGACAATAGCCTTCTTTCATAGGGAAGACAGACAATAATAAATGAATGAATGAGTATATAATAACCTCATATTTTAACAAATGTCATAGAAAGACATAAAACAAATAAGGGAATAAATAAGTAATTAAAAATAAAACAGAATAAGGAGCAATATGGGAGAGGAGTAAGAGATCAAAATTTCATCTGGTCCCAGGAATTCAGTTAGATAGTTGTCATACCATTGTGAACACCTACAGACTCAACAGGAGATCAAAGAAAAGAACAGCAGCAATTCTATGAACAGAAAAGCAACCTTTCTGTAAGGTAGGATGTGTGGAGAAATGCTTTCTGTAAGGTAGGATGTGTGGAGAAATGAATCCGAGGCCATATTTGGGAAGATAGATCACAGGGTGAGGGAGTCTGTCAGTTGGAGCACAAAATCAGAACTTTTAGAAGTCTTCTGTGCTGAAGAATGTTGTTCCAGTGGCTAAGTGGTGGAACCCATGCTGGGACAGTGTGGTCTCAGGACCCTTGGGGTCACAGAAAGACCATGGTTCTTGAATGTGCCAGTACTGGAGTGGGGAAGCTGGCTGCAAAGACAGGGCCAAGGAGGGAGCTCTCAGCTCAGGGTTGCCATAAACTGTGATCCAATGCAGAGTCAGGCCACTATTTTTTGAGCAGGGACTGCACATGTGGCAGATCTGGAGACACCCCCCCTTTCTCCACTAGGAGGAGCAAACAGTTGATTAAGCCATTGCCTTCAGCACAGGTCATGATCTTGGAGTCCTGGACTCCAGTCCCACATCAGGCCCCCAGCTCCGCAGGGAATCTGCTTCTCTCTCTGACCTTCTCTTCTCTCATGCTCTCTCTCATTCACTCCCTCTCTCTCAAATGAATAAATACAATCTTTAAAAAATCCTCTTTCAATCTAACACATATCTGGTAAGTAGGCATTAAAGATATAATTAAGTATTTGCTTTCCTACTCGCATCATTAATTAGTCTATCAAGATACAGATTTATTTGTCAAATACTCAGCTAAAATTGGCATATACAACACATTCTAGCCTAAAGACAATAGCCCTATATTCAGCTGACCCTGACTTACACCTAGTGAACCTGGACCTGTAAGGCTGACATGTAGGAATAATTCAATACATTTTAGCTACTAATATTACTGTTGTCTATTCATATCAAACAACACTATTATCTAAGTGCTCCCAAATACATTGCTTTGTTTCTTTTCTTTTTGTTTAATTTAAATTCAATTAGCCAACATATAGTGCATCATTAGTTTCAGATGCATAGTTCAGTGATTCATCAGTTGTACATAACATCCATTGCTCATTCCATCACATGCCTGCCTTAATTCTTGTCATCCAGTTACCCAATTCTCCCACTCACCTTCCCTCCAGCAACCCTCAGTTTCTTTCCCATAGTTAAGAGTCTCTCATGGTGGGTCTCCCTCTCTGATTTCTTCCCATTCTGTTTTTCCTTCACTTTCCTTATGATCTTCTTCACTATTTCTTATATTTTTCATACAAGTGAAATCATATGACAATTGTCTTTCTCTGATTAACTTATTTCACTCAGCATGATGTTCTCCAGTTACATCCACATAGATGTAAATGGTAAGGTTTTATCCTTTCTGATGGCTGAGTAATATTCCTTGGTGTGTGTGTGTGTGTGTGTGTGTGTGTGTGTGTGTGTGTGTGTGTGTGTGTGTAGCATATCTTCTTTATGGATTCATCTGTTAATGGACTCTTGACTCTTTCCATAGTTTGGCTCTTGTGGATATTGTTGCTATAAACATTACGGTGCATGTGCCCCTTCAGATCGCCACATTTGTATCTTTGGGGTAAATACCTAGTAGTGCAATTGCTAAGTGTAGGGTAACTCTATTTTTAACTTCTTGAGGAGTCTCCATACTATTTTCTGGAGTGGCTTTAACATCAGTGTAAGAGGGTTCCCCTTTCTCCATATCCTCAACAACACTTGTTGTTTCCTGTTAATTTTAGCCATTCTGACTGGTATGAGATGGTAGCTCATTGTGGTTTTGATTTGTATTTTTCTGATGTCAAGTGATGTTCAGCATTTTCTTATGTCTGTTGGCCATTTGTATGTCTTCTTTGGAGAAATGTCTATTCATATATTCTGCCCATTTCTTGACCGGATTATTTGGTTTGGGGTGTTGCATCTGATAAGTTCTTTATAGAGCTTGGATACTAGTCCTTTATCTGGTCTGTCAACAAACAAGTTATTTTAAAACTTCACAGACTGTTTGGGTTAAAAAGATAAGCCTTTATTTTCTGAAACCAGAGACTAGTTAAGATGGACTTCAGTTTAACTATCCAGTTCTACAAAAAATCTAGCACAAAGAATATACTGGACCACATTTACAGATTTATTCTTAAAATTCCTCAACTCCAAAAATACCTGATTTTACACATCTCACGATCTTGGAACTGTTCTAGATACAAGGGTAATGCTGTGCAGAAAAGCTTAACATAAGGTCTTTACTCTCAGATAACTCTTATTTTCGCAAATAAATAAGTCAAGTATGAAGGTAAAGTTTTCTTTATTCTTATACCTCAATATCTGGCAAATAACCTGGCTTGGTAACAGGTGCTCAAATAAATATGATAAATGGGTAATCAGCAATCAGAAGAAATCTCGTTGTGAACGTGTATACAATTTGTACTGCATCCCAGCTCTCCAAATGTTTCCAAGTTCTCAGAATCAGTGTTCTGGTATGAAGTGCACAGTCTGGGGATACTGAATGCTCAGAGTTATAATGACTTTCAGACATTAACCTGGCAGAAAGTGGCAGAGCTGAGGTGACACTCAGATCTACAGAATATGTCACCTGCAGATTCTAAATCGTTCTTCGCCAAAGTGGAAAAAAAATATAGGAAAGATAGGAAGCTTCTATGTTTTTACATGTTTATGCCTTTCTTATGGGAGAGGCTGATAAACTATTTTTATTCATTAACATTGCATCTAAACAACAAAATTGCTTCTATGTGACTTGGAATAGTGGATGCAAAGAGAATTCAACCTGGGAAAAATGGAGATCATGCCAAAGAACTCCTCAGTGAGCACCATCAGATCATCAATTCTAGTGCACATTTAGTGCAAATAGTAGCTGTCAGAGACTTCTATGTATTTTATAGCAATTCTCTGGCAGATGGCAGTAGAGGGTCTTATTCTAACAAGCGCAGTGCATTATGTCAGTTTTCTGAAAGACAGAAATTAGGTATTTTATAAAAGATGTATCTTCTTTTTCTAATCCTCATGTAGGTGTTTTTTGGGTTGATGATTATTCTAGTGCTAGTCTCTCTTTTTAAACTTTCTTTAAAATATTACACTATTTTTTTTGAAAATGAGATATATAGTACTAAAATATTCTATTTTTTTAATTTTTTAAAGATTTTTTATTTGTGATAGAAAGAGTGCATGCACACACACAAGCAGGGGGAGGGGCAGGGGAAGAGAGACAAGCAGACTCCCAACAAGTGGAGAGCCCTCACCACTGGGGCTCAATCCCAGGACTGTGAGATCATGACCTGAACTGAAATCAGATGCTTCACCATCTGACCCACCCAGGTGCCCTCCAAATAGCCTATTTTTTTTTAAGATTTTATTTATTTGACAGCGAGAAACACAGCGAGAGAAGGAACACAAGCAGGGGGAGTGAGAGAGGGAGAAGCAGGCTTCCTGCCGAGCAGGGAGCCCGATGTGGGACTCGATCCCGGGTCTCCGGGATCATGACCTGAGCCGAAGGCAGTCGCTTAACCAACTGAGCCACCCAGGCGTCCCTCAAATAGCCTATTTTTAATAATTGGTTTTGATTAAGTTTCTGAAAGTTAGTGGCACACTGCTATTTATTTTTTTCGAATGTCATTGTCTAAAATATTAGAGTTTGGAAAAATTGCAATTGCAGTTACTAATAACAGACTTCCATATATGGTACATACACAGGAAATGAAAAAGTAGTTTTAAATATTATTTATATTGTGCACATATCTATATGAAGGATTTCTCTATCCCCAAGACAATAATTTTCTTTATATGGCTTTTCTTAGTTTTTCTAGGTTATTATTAATATTTTATATTACTCTTTCTTCAAACTAGGATGAAAATAACATTTTAAATCTCTTTAAAATATTTTTAAGGAATTATTTTTCTTTTTCTTTTTTATTAAAGATTTTATTTATTTATATGACAGAGAGAAACACAGCTAGATAGGGAACACAAGCAGGGGGAGTGAGAGAGGGAGAAGCAGGCTTCCCACAGAGCGGGGAGCCCAGTGCGAGACTCACTTCCAGGACACTGGGATCATGACCTGAGCTGAAGGCAGACGCTCAACCACTGAGCCACCCAGGTGCCCCAGAATCTATTTTTCCATTTAAAATAAGAACAAAAAGAAATGGAGAGCTTTGAAATCCCATCAAGGTAAATGGAAAGAACTAGAAAGAACTTGTCCAGTATATGATAACCCCTAAAAGTTTTTACACATTCCATGCTCTTCTTTGTTTATTTTAGAGAGACTACTGCTTTCAAATATTGCCCACTAGAAGGAAACATGAGAGATATTTAAATTTCATGTATCTTGTGCAGTGTAGGCATTTAATTCATATTTATTAAATCCAGAACTGTGCTAAGTCTCCCAGAGATTTCACAAAGTAAAACCAAAGCACATAGGCTTTGGGGTCAAGGAAGCTAAGGTTTAATTTTCAACTGCTGTTTATGTATATAGAATATTACTATCTTCATTTTCCTCATGGTGAGATTCATGGTCCTCATTGGTGAAATGAGATTAATAAAACCTGCAGGATTGGGAGTAGTAAAGGATATAAATTATGCAAGTGTTGAGTGCAGTATCTCGTGCATGGTTGTGCTCAGCCAGCTGAAGCTAGAGTCAGAAATGTGTGATGGTGAACAGTTCAGACTGAAGCCAAGCTCTACCTGTCCTCGCCTGTGTGACCTATGACAGGTCCCTACAGCTTTCAGAGCCTCATTTCCTTTCTGGAGAATAGTGGTTTGGGAGTTCATAGACACAGTGCATGCCCAACGGTCATTGTTGCTGCCCCCTAATATTTCTGATCCAGCCTTCCAGGCACAGCTGGTTTCTCTTGACATTAGGCCTGGACATGTGGTTGTGCTTTAGCCCATGACATCTGGTCGTGTGTCACTTTTAGGTGAATGCTTTGAGGTAATATATGATTTGGTATACTCTTCCCCTGTGTCTGTCAAGCAGTAAAACATAACAGAATTCAGTCCCTGATCAATCCAAAGTGAACACGGAGAATGAGTGAGAAATAAGACTTCATTGCTTCCCATCACCGAAAATCATGGTGATGTCTTATTATCATAGTATAGCCTACCCCATCTTTATTAAAGCAGCACATAGAATGCTTGCAGTAGTACCTGACACATAATCAGTGTTGAGTAAATGTTTATTATTGGTAGCAGTAATAGTAATATTTATATTTGAAACAGACCTATCTCTACCTAGCTATATCTAGGCTGGTAATGAATTTCATGATTTTAAGACCTCCAGATTTTCATGGAGAAATGAATTTAGTATTTGGCATAAGAAAAGTAGAAAAATCCTACTTCAAACATACTGGCTGACCATGTAGGCAACTAATAGTGACTCATTTCTAAACAATAATTTCCTTATCTGTAAAATGAGGATGAATGGAGATAGTGGACAAGATTGGACAAGATGGACATATAGTACAGTACTGAAGTGAGGTCAGCACCTAGCGATCTTTGCTGCTCTTCTCTTTCCTGCTGCCTATGATTACCACTTTTATAGTCACCAACTGCAGCTTCTCCTACTTTGACATCTTTGTCCCTCCCAACTTATGCAGACCTCTCCTCCTAGTCACTGGCTGTTCCATGAGGAGATGGAGAGCAAATTGGTAATTTGTTAATTTTGCTATCAGCAACTTGAGGAAAAATTGTGTCCAAGAAACTCACCAATATATTCTATAGATTTTAGTTAGTTCCAATGGCCTTAATCCATAGAGATATAGCTATGAAATAAATGGAAAATTAGAATCATTTGTCACTTTAAAATAACTAATGCATTCAGTGTGTTTACCTGTGTGTGATGAAACATTTTCAGACTTAACTAATCCAAGTGAAAATTTTTCCACTGTCTCAGCTTTTTTTTTTAAGATTTTTATTTATTTATTTGACAGAGAGAAACTTAGCCAGAGAGGGAACACAAGCAGGGGGAGTGAGAGCGGGAGAAGCAGACTTCCCACCGAGCAGGAAGCCCAATGTGGGGCTTGATCCTGGGTCTCCAGGATCTTGACCTGAGCCGAAGGCAGTCGCTTAACCAACTGAGCCACCCAGGCGCCCCTGTATCAGCTTTTTTCTGGGTATATTTGATCAATGATTCTCTGGGCATATGGGCAGACAGGTCATAACCTGGACCTCTTTGTTTAAAGCCAAACATTAAGTGTAATTTTGTTTCCACATCCTAGTGAAAATAACTTTTCAAATAATGGAGATAAAAACTAATTAAACATGTAAAACTTTAACCAATTCTGCAGGATAACCAAACTCAAACAATGAAGCCAGTTGTTCTTAACTTTTTAATTTAATGGTAACTTTCATAGAGAATTATATCATTATGTGAGGTGGGTCTGGCAAGATTTTCATCAGGTTCCAGATAAGACACTTAATTGATCTGTTCAAATTTGTTCACAAAGCTTTAAGGTGTGAAACAAGACCCAGAGGCAAGACCCTTGACTTTCCCCCTGGGCTATGAGTCCTCACCACTGGGCCACACACCCTTTCTGGAGACCAGCAGAGAAAAAATAGTCCCTGATTTGTGTTCAAGGTTTTAAAAAAACACTAATGATCTTTGTTAAAGATTTTTTTTATTAATTAATTTATTTATTTTTTATTGTTACTAATTTTTTTTTCCCATTCCCAACACCCAGTGCTCCACGCTCTAGGCGCCCCCAGTACCCACCACCAGGCTCTCCCATCCCCCCACCCCCCTCCCTCCAAGTCCCTCGGTTTGTTTCTGTGTCCAAAGTCTCTGTTGTTTCGTTTCTCTCCCTAGATTACCCTAGTTCCCATTTCCTTTCCTTCTCCCACTGTTCTCCAG